>PVKS010010459.1:0-60073 GCA_004027875.1 Aplodontia rufa | reverse complement strand
TGGCACGGGCTTTTCCTCTTCCCTTTGTGTCAGTTTCTCTTCAAAGGGTCCAAGACTGAGGCTATGGAATCATTTCAAATATAAGGACTATAAATGAATAGGTGATAAATATTAACAAATTCCATTTTTATAAAGATGCCTCATTCTAAGTTCATCTGAAGCAACAAATAACTTATAGATCTGTGCGATTATTGAAGTTCAGAAATGAATAATCATTATCTGAGCTCCTCAAGGATTACCTAAGCCCTATACTTTAGTTCCCTTTCTCCTCTACATTGCGTCAAAACACATTGATTCTGATTTTCCTCTTGGGTGTCCTTCACTGTTTGTTAGTTTTTAGAAATTCTGAGTGATTGACGGTGTTCGGCCTGGCTCTGAAGGGCAGCAAGCAGAGTTGATAATGAAAGCTTCCTCACTGAGGAAGTGCACAGTGGACCCTGGTACGGGTTCCCAGAGGGACAGCTGGGAACAGGTACCCTCCCTTGTTTCTGGTCTGGACTCTGCCTCCCAGCCTCCAGTGCTGGGAGCTGAATTTTCCCACTGTATTCTAGTAAAAATAAAACTGCAGGATCTGAAACTACCAAGTTCCCGTATTTACTGTAGGAAAATATACTAAGAGGAAAATTTTGTCTAATGACCTGACGGTTGGGCTCTGTGGCCAGGTGGGGTTCTGTGACATTGCTCCCTGTCTGTGGCACTCTGCTTACTCTTTTACAAGGATTCTGGGTAGGACCTTGTAGCCATGGCAACTCCAGCCACAGTTCCTCGCCCACCTTAGCCTTTGTCCCTGCTTAGCCACCCTAATCTCAAACCCACCTCTCCAGACCTTGCACTGGCCTTGTAGGAGCTCCTGAGCCACCTCCTGCTGTCTGTACCCTGAAATTCCTAGTGATCTTATTAAGATAAGGAGTCTCCTTTGTTCTGGACCTAGACTTTCCCAAGTGTTGACTCAGCTGGTTAGAGGGTAAAATAAAATCTCCAAGTGCTTCCTTTTTCACCTGAATTCCCATAACAACACGGAAGCTAAAGAGAGACAGCTTGAGGAGATCCTCGGCTATTTCATCTATGAAGAAACGCTTCTGGATCATATCCAGGACTCAGAAACTAAATTAGATAAACCTCTAAGGCTTACTTTTTAAAGGAGTCTTTATGTTCTCCCAAAACAAAATTATAATGGACTCCCCATTCATTCAAATGTCCACTGAAGTTGAGGGAAAGTGAACCCACGGCTTCTCTAAACTATCGGATTGCACTATAAATATTCTTTCATCTCGGAACTGGGACTTTGTTTCTGAGACAAATCCCACAGAGGGGTCATTATGTTGTGAATTGACAGTTATTTCATAGAAAAGGCTGGCTCCTGTTCCATTATCTTCTTTGTTGACAATAGCAACATGTATTTCTGACCCTTCCTAATGCAGGCCTTCACTGAACACGTTCTTCGGAAGATTCAACCAAGATTTTCCCTTCGTCATCTTTCCTGTATCTCTTTCCATCTCTCTTCCACTTCCTTCCCCACCATTTCCTCTGCCCTTAGTGATAAGTGACACTATCAAGAATACAGGACTTGGGACTCTCTAGAGAAAGCAAGGAAGTATTGCCATTGAGTGACCACAAGTGGCTGTGCCATCTACAAGGACAGTGGAAGGACAGCCATCTCCTGTAACTCTAACTCCTATGTCTCACTTATTAGATTTTCTAAAATTTATTTATTTTTTCATAAAATGTGGAAAAAAATAAAATAACTACCTATTTGTGACATCCTGTTAGAGTGATATTGTAATTATTGTTTGTGTGTTCATTTGAGGAAGACTCACAGAAGGCGTCAGGAGCTAGACAGAGCCTCATATCTAGACTCAACACACTGGTGAGAAGTTGCTTCCTTAAAAGCTCCTGGTGGACCTGTTGAGAAAGTCTTTGCCAAATGTTGAAGTGTTGGACCAATTTTGTCTTCTATCAGTTGCAACATAGCTGATTTAATACCAAGCTCCTTGATCCATTTTGATTTGATTCTTGTGCAAGGAGAAAGATATGGGACTAATTTCAACTTTCTGCAAGTGGATGACCAGTTTGTCAAGCACCATTTGTTGAAGAGGCTGTCACTTCTCCATGTAATATTTTGTCCCCCTTTGTCAAAAATCAGATGTTTAAAGATTTGAGGATTTGTTTTGGGGTCTTCTATTCTATTCCATTGGTCTTCTTCCCTATCTTGATACCAGTACCATGCTATCTTTGTTACTAGGGCTCTATAGTATAGTTTTAGATCTGGAATGGCAAAACCGCCTGTTTCATCTTTCTTGCTTAGTAGTGCTTTGGCAATTCTTGGTTTCTTGTTGTTCCAAATGAATTTGAGAATTGCTTTTTCTATGTCTGTAAAGAATGACATGGGTATCTTTATAGGGATAGCATTAAATCTATATAAAGCTTTTGGTAGAATGGCCATTTTTATTATATTTATTCTGCCTATCCAAGAGCATGGAACATCTTTCCATCTTCTTAGGTCATCTTGGATTTCGTTCTTCAATGTTCCAAAAGTGAAGGAAGTAAAGTCAAAAATCAGTGAATGGGATGCCATAAAGCTAAAAAGCTTTTGTACTGCCAAGGAAACAATCAAAACAGTCAAGAGGTTTCCTACGGAAATGGAGAGAATCGGACCATGATTCCTCTGACAAGGGTGTCATATCCAGAATCTACAAAATCCTCAAAAATGTCAACTACAAAAACACTAACAGCCCAATTGATAAATGGGCTAAATAACTAAATAGAAACTTCTCACCAGAGGACATTGATCAAGTCAATGAATACATGAGAAAGTGCTCTAAATCTCTAGTAATCAGAGAAATGCAAATGAAAACCACATTAAGATATCACCTTACACCAGTCAGAATGGCAAAGATGAAGAAAATAAACAATAATAGATGCTGGAGGGGCTGTGGAGAGATAGGCACCCTAACACACTGTTGGTGGAGCTGCAGACTGGTACAGCCCCTCTGGAAAGCAGTGTGGAGAATCCTCAAAAAACTAGGGATGAGTCTACCATATGACCCTGCTATTCCACTCCTGGGTATCTTTCCAGGGGACTTAGAATCAGCACATTATAGTGACACAGCAATATCAATGTTCATAGCAGCACAATTTACTATTGCTAGGCTATAGAAACAACCCAGATGTCCCTCACTGGAAGAATGGATCCAAAAACTGTGGTACATTTATACCATGGAATATTACACAGCAATTAGAAACAATGATATTGCAGCCTTTGAAGATAAATGGATGGTTATGGAAGAGATCATGCTGAGTAAAATCAGCTTAACCCAGAGAACTAAGGGTCGATTGCCTCCACTCATCTGTGGAGGTGGGGACTAGACCCTGGACAGTGAGAAAGTTGGTCTATTAGCATGTGTTAAATCCAGATAAGATGTAATGTTTTACAATCTAATACTTTTTTTAGAGGTATTGTTGGAAGGGGAAGGGCGGGATAAGGGAGGGTAATTGGGTGGGGTACTCCTGGGGGTAATTGCAATATCCAATATATAAAATATACACATTTTATATTATTTGTTAAAAACTTGTATGGTTGTTCAAAAATAAAAAAAAATTAAAAAACAAAAAAGCTCCTGGTGGGGCTGGGGCAGGGCTCGGTGGTGAGAGCACTTGCCTAGCATGTGCCAGGTTCAAACCCCAGCACCACAAATACAGCTAAGTGTTGAAAAAACAAAAACCAGATGAAAAATTAATATTTACATATCCACTATCTATATACAAAATGAAGGGGAGAGGAAGACGCCAAGGGTCAGACCGCCCAGTGTGGCCAGTCTAATATAAACATTGCCAAGTGCCACTGGGCCCCCTGGGCTCTTCCAGACACCTGTGGGTAGCCCTGCCTGGCGGGAGTGGTGAAGCTGTATTGATCCTCCACCCCACGCTGGGTACATGTAGGCCCTCAGAAGCCTGGCGCGTAGAGCTTGTTTGAAACACGGATTCGCTGCAATGACCTGTGCTCACGGTGCAGGTGGAAAGCCTTGCTCCCACCTATTCCCACAGTGCCTCAGTGCAGGGATACTTAGAGCTTAGTCCCTGCATGAAGGTAAAGCAAGGACAGGGGCAAGGAGGAAGATGGGGCTGTGAGGAGGTGGCCAGTGGAGTGGGGATGAGGGGAAGAAGCCCACCGGGAAAAGGAAGCTGGCAGAGAAAGATGCCAGGAAGTGAAGCCTGCAGCTAAGATCCGGGGCACTCAGTGCTGAGGGTACAGGGTGCCCTCTCTTCTGCACTACCTGCTTCCTTCCCTGTACTCTTTTCCTCCTCCATGGGGTCCCTGGAAGCTTCCCCTTAGGTCTCTGTCCACTGGGTGTGAGGGGCCGGGGGTGAGCAGCACAAACACAGCAGGGTTGACTCATTGTCAGTAAGAACTGAAGGAGAAAATGAAAATTACTAATATCCCAATCAGTGGGAAGAAAAATAAAAGGTTCCAGCAGAAAGAAGGAAGATTGTGCAATATCTCTTACAATCATGGCCTTTTCATCTGTTCAGTTCTAACGCACAAAATATCTGCAGTCACTGAGAAGCTGCGTGGTGGATCTCACAGCGCTCACTCAACCACGTTTCCCCCAGCATGGTTCCATGTGTGACATGCCTCCCGCCACTTCCTGATCCAATTCAGCAACACTGGGAAGTGTCACGTTATAAAATACCAAGTAGCTGGATCTCCAAACTCCAAGGTCTCGTGCGGGAAACAATATGTAAATTCACAGGTGAAAACTAAGGAGAGAACAAATGACTGTTTCACAGAGTAATATGCTGATACAACTCACATCTACCAAGGATACGAAGATGCCAACGGAAGAGTGGGCTAAACGAAGCAAACCCAAAGCCACTCATCATTCACACACGCTCCCAGTTTAAAGAGGATTTTGTGTGTGATCTGTCATTTCTTCTTTACAATGAGCCGGTGAGTCATTGACTACATTTTCATAGATCTAGAAATGAGGCAGTTCAGAGGTCTGTACAAACCTATGGCACAAGCAACTCCACAAAGAAGTGGAGATGAAATTATTCCTCCAGGATTTTTATGTGTTATTTCACAAGTTTTAAAAATTTTCCAAATCTCTAACCTTCTTCCAAAATTGCATAAAAGAAATGTGATAGAGCAGGCGATTCTGATTTTATGATCCACTAATTAAAAACAGATACAGCAAGTCAGTCCACGCTGCTGACAACATACGTAAGGAAAAGATGTCATGACCTCTGTTTTGCAATTCCAAACTTAAAAAGCAATGCAGCACTGATCATGACTGCACCATTTAGGGATAGACCCTCCCAGCCCTACAACGAGGAAAGGTAAAGGGAACCGTTTGGATTATGACATTTGCTTTGCACCCTGAAATAGCAGCAAGGTGTTAATCCATGGATAAACCATGGCATTACACTTTCTCAACTTCTATGCAAAAATTTACAGGATGGAAAACAAAAATAACTCTGATCTGGAATGTTCTCCAAGGACAGAAGCAAAGTTTGTTAGCAGAACGTACGTAAGAAAGTGTGGTGATGAATACAATCATCATGGTTCGAGAGGATCTCAGATGAGCGGCTACCTTTCCCGGTACCAGTCATGCCACAGCAATGCTGCATTTACTGACCGGACAGCTTGCTCTAGAAATCTCTGGTGTGAGGCAATGCTTTTGCTGGCAAAGAATCTGCATCTTTACCGCCTTGCACTCCCACTCCAGGAGGTGAGGTTGTAAATGTCAGAGGCTTCTGAGAGGCACAGTAATCTCAGTATTTCCGTCTCCAACCACAACAGAAGTAGCTTCTTTTTATCCCTCTGAGATTCATCTACTTTGTTATTTGATAAACTCACAAGCTGGTGAAAAGGAGCTGTTCTAGATGGATTCCACGTTTAGAAACATTTTCAGACAGTAAGATTACCATTTTTATCATAAGGTAGAGAAGCATGTTTCTTCAAGTAGCTATTTTAGCAGTGCTGGCTCCACAGTTGATTCTAAATGAAGGGGAGAACACTGGCTGATTCTGACTGGGGCTCTTCTGCTCTTAATTGGATGGCTTGGGTTTAGGACATTCCCAGTGGCCGGACCCTTGGCGAGGCACAATCACATCGAACATGCCAATTACTTGATTAATACAAAGCACCTTCGGCTTCTATTTACTATAAAATGCCTAAAGTAGAAGAATGAGCTATTTTTTAAATTGCTGTGCTGCTTCTAATATCATTTTCTAATATGATTAGTAGCTGATGAAGCATCGGAAGTAAGAAAAATAGATTTTGAGGTTATATGTTGAAGTAATTTTATCCCGGACAGAAAAACATCCCTTGCTCAGTTTTAAAGTGATGGAAAAAGCTTTCAGATCAGAAGCTAGTGTCCAATTCCACATCGACCACAAAGCAAATATCACAAGGAGCCTGGTTTGCTTCTACAATGTCTTCATCTAGCAACTGGAAAGATGACCCTGTAAAAGCGACCTTCCCGTGGCTGCTTTGGGAGGCCACCCTGTCCAGAAGAGGGTGAGAGCATCACTCTGCCTGGTGGGTTCCTCTTCCCAGTTGGAATCAGGGAAGGCTCCAGGCGGGTCCTAGCAGAAGCTGCCCCTCCCGATACCCGTTCTCATTTCTAGTCCTTCAAATTTGCTTCCAGGGCTGCCACACATGGATAAGTCAGGTGCTGTTCTGCTACAGACCAGGTTAATCCAGCAAGGCAGACTGAGGCCTCGGATATCTTTGGTAAACTTGCTTCACCATAAGAGGTTTGTTTTACATTAGTTAAGCCTGGTTAAGATGATCAAAAATCTGATGTCTATTAAATTCAAATTGATAAAGTTTGGGTGTAATCTATAGTTCTCAATGATCTTTCTTTAAAATTTGTTGAATGTGGACTTATAAGTAAGGGAGAACCATTATCAAACAATCAAAAACTAATGTACATTCACATAGCAAGCCAAGGCTGATGCCATTTCATGGTTTCCCCGCTTGGGTTCCGCATGGTTCCAATGAAACCCCCAATTAAACCCGTGTTAAATGGACTTCTCTTGGAGGTCGGAGGTTTCCTTCTGAGTAGATTCCCCCATACTCCCTCCCTCCAGGCTCCTCAATGATCTTGACTTGTAAATCCTAATGAAAATCAGAGGCTACAGCCAGCCCCGCCCACAGAGAGCTTGCCAGTTTTATTCTACTTAATCATATTTTTCCTGTCACATTTTGATAATTATGTGCCTTTAGAGATTCTTTTCTTTTTTGTCACTTCAAGTCCCCAAATAAGAGATTTCTCTAGTTCCGGCTGGTACATGAGTGCCCTACTTCACATATGTGTCCCTCCCAAACTTGTGGTGACATTTACTTGACATCACAACACTATCAGCAGGCAGACCTTTCAAGAGAGGACCAGATCATCAGGTGTACCCTCCTGGGTGGTCCTGGTGCCAGGAGAAATCCCCCACCCCCAGGTGCTGCTGCAGCAGGAGGTCCAGCCAGCTGCCTGCGCCTTGGCCTCCCACCTGCAGCCTCCTGTGCACTCCCTGGCCCTCGGTGCATCGCTGACTCTTGATCCAGTCTTCCTTTCCATGCTTCCCTTTTTCTAGGGTCAACCAAGTTCTGAAAACATGGGCTTTTCAATAGAGAGCATATTCATATAACTTTTATGATAGCATATCAGTACAGTAATTTTATTTTATTATTATTTATTGTCCTAAACCTCTTCATGTGCCTAATTTATAAAATAAACGTTTTCACAGGGTATGTATGTAAGAAAATCACAGCATACAGGCCGTGTTGTGTTGTGCGCCCAAGCGTGCACCAGTCTGGAATTCACCTCCACAGAGAGGGAGGAAGGCTTTATTCTATTAAAGCAGTGAAGATGGACTAAGATGGAGAGATTATGGTTTCTCTAAATTTATATCCACTCATGGGCTCCACTGTCAATGCACGGCCATATGACTCCTCCTTTGGGGACTTTGTCACTTGCTATTCTGAGCTTTTTCTATTGGGATGTCACAGATTCCTCTGTGCCTGCAGGCTTTGGGCTTTTACATGGTGGAGGACAGCTGAGAACCTCTTCTCCGACCTTCTTTAACTGTCCTGGGGACTCTGGGAATAGAGGAAAGGAGGATGGTTTGCCCAGTGGTGCAGAAGAGCAATGTCTCCAAGCCACAGCAGGGCAGAGGTGCTAACTCAGCCCACCAGGGGAGGGGGGCACTGTGACACTGGGCAAAGGTGAAATGGGAACAAAACCCAGACGTTCAGTCTGCATCCGTGAGTAGTGTGAATCAGAAGGCCTTTGAAGTCATTTCTAAAATAGCACAGGAGAGATGATAGCACTTGCTATTTAAACACTTTCTCTAAACAAGTATTCCCTTCTATTTCTACATTTCCTCTCTTTGAAATACTTTAGAAGTGTTTTAGAAGTACATAACTTTAAGTATGTTGGCAACTTACATCAGAACATAATTGGACCATGCAGACAGGAAGTTCAGATGTGAAATGACGATGTACCTGTCCCTTCCAGTGAGGGAGCCCTGGCCACGAGACCACTCTAAGAATAGGGAGCCTTGGCCATCAGCAGCCCCCTTGGATTAATGGCTCTCTCCAGAAGCTCAGAGCTGAACTGTCAGTAGTCTCTTGCTGAGAACTTTTGGTTCCTGATTTTGGAGAAAGAAAATGCATAAATTATAAAAGGACATTGGGAAAAATTCCCAGAGAGCTTTTTACTCAAGTCTCCTTTGGGAAAGACCAGGACACCTTGGCCACCATGGCTAAAGGATTTGCAGACTGTTGTATAGTTAGCAAACCAGACTGCACTGGGGCCTAGGCCCCTTTACATATCCAGGAGCCCACAGAAGCAAAATCCGAGGAACTTTGCCTAGATGTGGAGTGACGGCAAGTGCGGATCCTGCATTTCACTCACTGACACGCACCCTCCAGGGTCCAGCTGCTGCGTGTGGTGTGAGCTCCCAGCAGAAGCTCTGCCCTCCAGGAGCGAAAGAAGATTTTCACGTTGTTGTCTTTCATCTGAAGGCACTGAAGCCTCCAAAAGCCAGGTCATCTGCCCAGCAACACTCACGTTCAGAAGGTCACAGCCCCACCAACACCACTGCACGTGCTCAGAGGCCACCCTGCAACCTGCTGTCCCCCACCAGACACCACCACCATCAGATGAGGAGCTCCCTGGGCTCTCCCTTCTCCTTCTCCCTTAACTCCATCTGTGCTTTAAACTATCCCTCCTAACTTGATCTCTTCCTAGGTCGCCCCTAATGAGGGTCTGTTTCTATTCTCTCCCCCGTGTCAGTCCTTAATTGGCCCAGCCCAGGACAGGCAGTGTGGCTGGTACCCTGAGCACTGGAGGGCTACAAACACCGTGGCTTTTTTGAGATACCAAGTAGCACCCTATCTGTCATTCAGATGAAGGTACTCATGCTCACATGGGGCCAGATGTGACCAAACAGTGCATTGCAAGTAGAATCGGATTTTGCTAATTCCAAAGCCACTCACAAAACACAACACCAGAAAGACTTTTCCATCCTGAGATTGTGATTCTGCTCTCTAGGATTAGGGCTGCACGTGACTTGTCCTGTGGCCTCCATGGCTCCCACAGCTCATGCTCTAGAACATAGAAGGCGAGAACACCTGGGGGATGGGGCCAAGTGCCGTGAGAAAGTGGATCTTACACCACAGACCGTCTCCAGCCCTCTGCCCTTCCTGGCAGTGAACTGTGTAAAGAGTCGGAGCCCACTGGACTCTTCTCTGTTGAAAATGACATCAGCTCAGCCCCTGCAGCTGTGGGAGTGAGAAGAGCAAGGTCAAGGTGCTCCCAGCTGGTGGTGGGTGAGGGCGCCACCTCTCAGCCTCACTGCCCCCAGGCCCTGCCTCCCAACACCATCACCATGGGGCTAGGATTTCAACAGAACAGATTTCGTAGGACACTGACATTTAGTCCATATTGTCAGGAAATGTGTCACACGACACAGACACGTAGAACACATCCCATATCTACATGCGATTTATCACCAGTTGAGCTTTTCATATCACCTGTGCCGTTGCCCTGTATGAAAAATTGTACTTGGGACTGGGTGCTAGGGCACTGGCCCAGCAGGTGAGAGGTCCTGAGCTCAGGCCCCAGCACTACAAGTAAGTAAACAAATGAGAATTCTGCTTGATATTAACCTTTCCTAGTCCTAAAAGGAAATCATAAAGATAAGCTTTTACAAATATATTGAGAATTTTTGAAATTCAATGTGATTTCCTTTCCTATGCAGGTACAGTTTGGTGTAATAAAAATAATAAAGGATAGGTGATAGCTTCAATAGTTCTGAGCAAAGGGTGAATGCTATTTCTTGAATGTGCAAAGAAAAAACAAAACAAATCTTCAAATATATTTGAAAAGGTTACTGCATGTGGAATCTGGACTGCAAAATCAAAGAGCTATTATTTCAAGAGCAGAAAAATTTCTTTTCTAACCCTTCCTGGGTCCAAATCAAATTCCAAATTAGATCTATGCCAAAAGGGAAATGAGCGATTTGTCCTTGTGGATCTAAACCCAATGCTCAGAGACCTGCAAAGCGATGCCGACTTTGAAGCAAAATATTTTGCTCACTACCAAGAGCAAGAGCCCAGTGCATCCAGCCAGCTGCGCTGAACTCCAGGTAGCTGCTTAAGGGAAGCTCAGCTGAGAATCTGCTATTAAAATGCCCATTTAATTGATTCACTCTCCTTAGAAATTAAAAGTGTAATGATTGTTTTTAAGCTGATCTGGGTCCCCTCTAATGATCAGTAATCTACCTCTCGGTGCTTTGTTATGTTGCAAACAACAGGGAATTCTGCAATGTGGCGAGCAAAGTTCAGCCTCTTTGGAGAAAGGCAGCCAGGCTAACAGAAAGCACCTTTAGCGCTGTGTTTAAGATGTGTTGCTGCGGGTGAAGGAGCCAAGGTAACTTTTTTCAGGGGGTGTGTTTTGAGAATAGGGTGTCCAAGGGAGAAGTGGTGGCCCCTGGGATTGGGAAAGGGACAGGCGTATCTGGAAGCATGTGTTTTCAGAAGCAGAAGACCATTGCTGTTCTCACTGTCCACTGCATGTGACATCAGCCTGGACCCCTTGCCGGGCTCCAGCAGTCTCCAAGCTGCTAGGAAGGGCATCTCTACCATCCCCACTGGGTGACTTTCCTCCCTGCCTGGCTGCCTTGGGGAGTAATGCCGATGCTCTTATCTTTGCACCACAGACTCTGACAACTTTAATGCTTTTTACTGGGGCTTAAGACCCTGCTAGCAGAATTCTTTACAACAGAGAGATTGTCTAGAAGGCAGAATTTCTTTTTCTGTTCCTTTTAGAATAATGGAAAAATATCATCTGGCTGAAGAATTTGTACCCAGGGCATAGTTGAAACAAGAAAAACAAGTATTAGTTGAAGTTCCAATCTTTTCCTGGGCTTCCCGATCGTCCGGGTAAATCCGTGGAGTGGCTGGCCTCGTCATTAGGAACATATGTGCCAAAGCAGACTGAGAGCATGGATTTGAGGAGAAGTTTGAAATATCAACCTGCTTCACATAAAAAGATAACTTTGGATTGCAGGTTGCATTGAAACAGAGGTGCTCTGGGAGAAAAGGAAGAAACAGAATAACTTGTGCAAAATGCCTTGCGAATAATGAAAACATTCCTACTATGAGAAGTGCCTACTAAGTGAGAGCAAGAACATTAAGCATCTGTCCCTCTCTTTAGCTTTAATTATACTCTGCTATTTGCACACCTCCAGGAACAGTTTCTGCTTTCACACTGTAGACCTTAGTTTAATAATTTTGGAGAGTGGTGGAAAGGAATATGTGTCCCAAAAGGAACAAGAAAACAGCATCAGAGCCTCCACCAAGGTTGGGAAGGCAGTCTAGAAGCAGGCCAACTGCACTCCTGTTTGCTCAAATGTGACAGAGGAGTCCTTCTTGGAAAGTCAGGATGTCAGGAGCAATGCCCCTGCTCCCTGAGCTTCACCCTGCCACACCCAGTATGAATGTCATGATGGTTCCAGTGCAGGGTATAATACGCTACTATGGATTGTGCACACGTTTAAATCCTGGGTTTTTTTTTTTTTTGTTATAGATCCTGTAATTGATGCTGCAAGGGTTAAGTCACTTATTTACCATGAGAAATTAACTGCAATCCAGTTTCTAGATCCCTGGGACCAAGAAAAACATTCTTAGAGGTAAAAGACGTAAGTGGGATTTTTGAGACATTTAAATAACAATAAGCTACCTAATCATTCATATGCAGTTTAGCAAACATGCTATGTATCATAACATAGCCACATGGAAGGCTTGGCAGCTAATCCTCTGTATGTAGTTGCACAGCACCATGAAATCAACACGGGGAATCCAGATGTGCTGCTTGTAAGGGCTACTTCTCCATGCCAAAAGCAGGGGAAAGTCGAGTTCCATTCATCCTTGTTAGAATTCTGTTGTACCATTGTCACGGTGTGCATTGTATGGGTGAAGGAAAATACATAATTTGCATAAGTTCACATGGCTAAATTAGTGCCAAGCTGTGTTAAAAATCTGTGAATTTGCTGGGCACAGTGGCACAATCCTGTAATCCCAGTAGTTAGGAGGTTGAGGCAGGAGGATCACAAGAGCAAAGCCAGCCTCAGCAATTTAGCAAGACCCAAAGCAACTTCGTGAGTCCCTGTCTCAAAATAAAATATAAAAATGGCTGGGATGTAGCTCAGTGGTGAAGCACCCCAGGTTCAATCCCTGGTACTCAAAACAAACAAACAAAAATCCTGAGACTTTGCTCCTTGGTTTGGGGTCTACCTGTACATCAATTCTTCCACAAATGCTTATTTCCCATGCGAAAAGATCATGTGACACTTGCTTGTCTATTTATATATAGTGTTAATCAACTGATTTCCAAGTCTTCTGCCTTATACATATACCATAAGCATCAGGATGCAGTGACCCAGTGACAGTGATGGGTTCAATCTATGAGAAGCCGGCTGGGAAGCCAAGCCACTATAACCGTTCCGATTATGGCTTGCAGTAAGTCATTTGAATGCTATCATAGTATTAAAATGACACAATGAAATCATGGTGATTTCATTAGACTTTTTAAAAATCTGCCTTTGACAGGAACTTTTCCAGTGTCCAGATTGGCATGTCAATATAATGAAATCTTCACAGGAAAAATGTTAGCAACAATTGTACAATGTTGTTTAACTTACAAAATGAAGGTTAGACAGCTATTATGTCTTTGGAGACTAAAACAGACTCTAGACCTTCAATTTTATTCTCACCTTACAGGGAACATTCTCTGTAATATCAATAAATGAACAGTGTAGGCAAGAAAAGTATCTCTTTCCAGTTGAAAGCCAGCTTTTAAAATTTAATATATACAGAAATCAGATATACATATGAAGAAGAATCAATATGTACTAATCTCTAAAAAAATCCTTCCTATATATGCATGTGTTTAAATATATGTGAACCTGTGTGGGCTGGAGCAGTGGCTCAGTGGTTGGAGTGCTTGCCTGGCATGCGTAAGCATCCGAGTTTGAACCCCAACACCACATACTCAACTAAGAATCAGAGCAAAGAAAACCAGATGAAAAACTAAATAAAATTGATTGTCTCTTTCTCTCTCTCTCTCCCCTCTATTAATAAAGGGTATTATGTAAGTATGTATATACATAGAAGCATAGATTAGCATCAAATTTACTTATGATTGCCCTGCAATTCTACATGAAAATTTCATATATTATTTTGTCCTCAAAACCTAAGACATGATATTTTCTTGATATGATAAAATTAATAATCACATTTGTGGCAAATGCATAACATCCATTACTACTTTAAAATGCCTGGTGACTCTACCTCAAATTTTTAATTGACAAGGCGTAGCCTTAAAGGGGGTGTGGGGTACAGCATGAGATTAATCCTGATCTTGATAATCATCATGGGACTCAGAATAAGCAGGACCGCTTTCCTGTTTTGCAAATAACTCACCAGGTCACCTGAGAAAGGCTGTTTAGTTCACCAGAGTTTCTATTTCATTATATGCATATACACAATGTGCACTCACCCGCATACACACTAAAACACACACACACATGTGCATACACACACAGAGCTGGCTCTTTGCATTCTAGGGTTTATCATGTGTGGCTCCAACCAATTGTGGATCTGAAGTGTTTGGAAAATACTTACACCTGTACAGAGCACTACTTAAAGTACATGGGAGAATTCCTTAGGCTGTGCAATATTTTATAAGATACTTGAACATCCACAGGAAGGTCTTGGAAGCAATTGTGCACAGATATTAAGGGACGACCCTGTGTGTGTGTTTATGTTTGTTGTACATCCATGTGTGTGATTGTGTGGTCATGTGTGGGTTTGTGTACATGTGCATAAAGGCAAGACACTAAGCCCAGCCGATGTCTGGCTCAGTAATTAAGCATCACTGGGTTCATCCCTGGTACAAAGAAAGAGAAAAACCAAGTCTGTGATCTCGCTTCTGGCACTACATGGTGGTGTGATCCCTTTCCATTAAGGATGTAAGCCGTCTGTTGGAGCCGCATGACTTTTGGGTCCCTGAGCTTATCCATCCTGTCACCTGTGACCACTGCTTGTCATGTGAGTCAGCGGTGGAGGCTCTGCAGCTATGCTTTCCCGGTCCCCTTACATCTTCACGCAAGGCCATGGCAGTACCACGCAAGGCCATGGCAGTACCACGCACCGCTGAGCTCTCCCCAGCAGCAGACTCCGCAAACACACAGGCCATGCCTAGCCCCTCACCGCTGTCCAGCAACGGCCTCACTCTGCTTCCTCCCTTCACCTCGCAAGGCAGTTGACACCCTTTATTTTGTCATAAAGTTACTGTCTGCAATCCTGCTTCCATCAACCCAATAGCTTCATAAAGAGAAGAAATCTTCTCTGGGCCTGGATTCCCAGTGATCACCCTGTGCTCGTAAAGCTTTGTTGGAGGAATCTTGGCCTTTATCCTTTTGCCTCTGGAACTAACAATGGACTGTCACTTGCAAGCCATGGCTGCACAAACAGATTTCCTGCTTTCTGGCAGCACACTGTCAACTCAAATTCCACCAGCTAATGGAGCAAGGCAGATACTGTTGGTAACCTTTTAAAATATTTTGACAGCCAATTACTGAGATGGTAGAGTTCAATGATGGCTGTCCAAGTGGAACCCGCAACATTTTTCAACTTTTGGTAATATATTATATATTTTTAAAAGCAGGCAATAAGTAAATTGGAAAAAACTCTAGAAATACCACAAATAGTCAGGAATCTGGTGTCTTAAATTGCTCCCCCGAGGGTGGGCTGTGCAATTTTCACCAGTGATGTGAGACCTGTCCCCTAGTTTCCACATCATCTCGGGGTGGAGAGTCCAAGGGTGATGTGAACATGCAGAGAGCTCATAGTCTCTGGAAGACAGCAGTGCTCAAAGATGACCACCATGGCACCTTCACTGACAGGTGGAGTGGGCCCTGCTGTGCGAATGGCCTTTGAACTCTATTGCACAGCGTTAGTAGAAGCATGTGGCAGAGAAGATTGTTGTCTTGAGGATTTGAGCATGGAGAGATCTGCAGAAGGAGAATGGTCTATCAGAAGTTGGGCCTTCAGGGACCTGGGGTGAAAGGAAGGGCCAGCCCAGAGCTCCTGAGCTGCTAGTTAGGTAACAGGAAGGATGAGCCTGCCAAGGGTCCAAGGCTTCAAGACACAAGCTTGTGTCCCATCTGTCCCTAAGATGATGATCATGCCCAATCTGTCCCTAAGACACCCATCACTCCCATTTGAAAAACTAAAGCAGGCCACTCATGTGGGTCTAGCATGTACAACTGTAAGAATAACACACATGTGAGACCCCAGCGCCACTTACAGCTGGGATATGAAAGGTGGGCAGAGACACAATGATGTGATTGATAGGTAGCACTCTAATACTTTTTGAAGTGATACGTGTTTTTCTAAATCCCAAGTTTATTTATGATAAAATGAAATTTACATTGGAAATTAAGTGGCTCATACTATTATGCTTCTGTGGCACAATCCAGGTACTGAGAGGTCAGCTCCTGTGGAAGTTCCTGGTCCCTGGTCCTGTCCTTGGGCTTCAGAGGCTCCCTTCAATCTCACAGTCGCAGGGAGATGAACACACATCACCCTCATGCCGTAGGTGGATGAGACCGGGTCTGGGCATTTCCTTGTAGGGCAGCGGCTCTGTGCAGGAGCCTGGGACCTGGGCAGGTGAAGGATGGGGCGATGGCATGGTCCTTGGCCAAGACAGCTCCAGGATTCATGGAACCAGCCCCTCTGGCTCCAGAGGGTCAGCTGCCTCCATCTGTGTTCTCTGCTAGGGACCCCATCATTTTCAATTTTAATCAGAAGCTTGTTTAGCAAATGTAAACATGACTAATAGACGTTTTCTCCTAGGCAAAAAGGGCTAATGTCAGTCTTAAAACCAAATAAATGCTTAAAAATTTAATAAAGCCACAGCTTATAATGCAAAATCTTCTTTCTTTAACATCTGGCATTTTTCTGATAATACAAAATTTGACTTTTTAATACTCTTGGCTGGATAATTTAATAACACATTCAAAATAACATGAAGCATTTTTAAGCAAATTTCTAATCAAGAGCGTTCTACTTCATCAATTCCTAGCAGAAGCAGCCCTTCCCATGAGCGCTCATGATGATCACCCAGTCTTTCTACTAAAGTGTGTAGGGAGAGCCACGAACAATAACACTCAAGGCTGTGAATAAATGGAATCCTCTTAAATGGGACAAAACAGAGAGGAAAAAGAGAAATGGATACCTTCCACTCCTCTGGGTCCCCAGTTGCTGCGGGGTGCGCTTTTCAGGAATGAGCAGCCTGGCTCTGGGATCGTCTTTCTATTGGCTGAGCCTCCATAGGTTGCTACTAATAATCATCAAGCAGCCTAATGGAGCTGGAAACTCAGTGGCCCGGTTCCTCTCCTGTGCCCTGGAGACTCAGGAACAAGCAAAAGGGAATCAGGCTGGCTCAGGTTTATCAGAGCACGGTGATCACCTGGCCGGCAGTAGGTCTCCCTGTGGATCACACCACCCAGAGCAGTTCCTCCCGGGACAGGACGCAGGAGGTTCACAGTGCTCCTGGATCCCTGGGGCATCCCTAAAGCCATAGCAAAACAGTTGTTTTAACCAGCACTTTAACTGTGACCAGGGACTAGGTGGCTTTGAAAATGCCTTCTCCTTTCTAGGGAGGGAGCAGACGGCCCTGCAATCTCAGGGTCCTGGCACTTCTGTCAGCCCTGCTCCAAGCCGAGGACACCAGCACCAGGGTGCATCTAGCAGCCACTTTCCATTCACCCAGCAATTAAAAGCTCGGTAGCACCCGCTGCTAATGGAGGAGTGTGTTTTCCAATTTCAACCAATGATTCCAAGTTTCAGATTTTGAAGATAATGATTTAGTTGAAACTGAGATTTCAGGAAAAATAAGACTGACCTTTTCTATGCTATGAATTTTGATAATTGTTTTCTGAAATTAATTTCATCACAAATGTAAGGACTTCTGATTTTTAGAAGATGGTGAATTTAGGAAACTTCATAGCACTGAGTGTGGGAATTCTCAAGTTGAATTTCAGAGGAAAACCAAGACTTGCAGAACGTTGGATCGAGCTTCGGAATTGGGAAGTCGCATGAAGTTGGACCTAAGTTCGCCAAACTTAGAATTCAAGAATGCTGCTCAGAAGCAGGAACCCATTGCAGGAGAAATCGAAGCCCCGTGTCTCCAAGAGACCCAGAGCACTAGTGGAAGATGAGAAGAGCATGTGATCATCCAGGGAAGCTTGGCTTCACAATGGGCCTCGGTTCCCACGCGCCCAGCCTGCGTAGGTGCAGTGCGGGCTTCAACCAGGGTCAGCCACGTGCCCATGCGCTCCATGCAGCCTCTCAGCCCTCTTCCTGTGGGACTGCGTAGAAGTCTCATTTGACTCAGGGGTGGTCCAGTCTAAGCATTAGGCAAGCAGAACAAAGGAACTGGTAGTTTCCGCACTGCTTTAAGCAGAAACCCTGGGCAGGTTGTCCTGCAGAAGTCTTCTGCAGAGGAAACAACTCGCTGTCCCTTGTCACTGCACACAGCAAGAGCACCACAAGATCCTGTAAAGGATTCTTTGCAAACAGTAAGAAAAGTAAGGTGCTGGGTGACTCTTGGACTACGTCACTTTGTCTTTTCTCTTCCAATTTCCATTAAATCACAGCACTTCTTAAAAACAGAGCAGTCCCAGGGCTGAAAGAAATGCCTGAGAGACACTGGAGCTGGGAGGGAAGAAGAGCTGAGTGCGACTTCATCAACAGCCTCTGAAGCAGGCGCTGTGATGATGGAGGCTCACAGAGCGGCCTGAGAAACATTATGTAACCTGCCACACACGGAACTGAAACGGAAAAGCATCAGGACTTAAGTCCAGGTCTCCTGGACTGCCAAAGTGTAGACACTCAGCCACCAGATTAGAAGGAATCTTAGAGGTAACCTTGTCGGTCCTCCTTAATTTTTCAGAAGAGAAAATGGAAATGGAACAGAAGTGGAAGGTCTTGCTCAAAGTCATGCAGTTCTTGAGCTATAGGTGAAAGGTCTAAATGCAGCTGGACAGTCACATCGCGCTGGGCTCCCTATTGTCCCACAAGTTCTACCACCTCTAGTGGAGATCCCACTAAGGGTACATCCTGACCCCACTCACTTGAAACCCAAAATATAAAATGTGAAAAATTTTAACATGGTTTTTCAATGTAAACAATAGCAATAATCCTTAACGGAGGCCAGACCCAGGCTCAGTCGACCACGTTAGACAGCGCTGCGTGGAAGACAGAGAAGCGCGTTATTTGTGCTGCTTACCAGATGCACCACTGCTTTCCCTTCCTTTCTCATAGAATTTAGCCCTCTGACCTTTCTCAGAGAAGATTGTGTAATGGTCCAGGAAGACAAAACTTCATCAGTGTTCGTCCCTTTTGTTTAAATATTCAGAGAGCACAGTGCACCGCATCCCTCTCCAGCAACTTCTCCATCGAGGCACTGCATTTGGACTACCCATTATATATTTGCATGTGACTTTGCCCAAGTAAGCAATTTTCCTTAATGTCAACCTTGATGAACAAGTAGGCATTAAGGCAACACTTACCACTGAAGTAATGTTGGTGAATGAATCTAAATAAACCAACAGTGAAGACATCATAATTAGTTTCAGTGCCTGCTTTGAGTAAATTTTCGTTCCAAAATTCCATATGTGTTTTCTAATTGTTACTTTACCAGTGTTCATTTAAGAAACATTCAGCAATTAAGTGCAGCAGATTTTCCAATAATAAAGTTTGCTAAATAAAACAAAGTTTAAATGATTCACACTACTATGGAAAAAAATCCATACTTTTTGTAAGTAAATTATCAAATGTTTTCAGTGTTATCTTGAGAGTCAATCACTAAGGATACAGTGTAACTGATTGTATTAATAGAGGTAATAAAACGTAGTTTGAGGCTTTTGTTTTGCTTTTTTATTCTTCTAAGTCACACTGCAAATGCCTTTGTGTTCTGGGTGGTGATACACACGTATATCTTATATTCTAGCTATTCAGGAGGCTGAGGCAGGAGGATTACAAGTTTGAGCCCAGCCTCAGCAACTTATCAAGACTGACACAAAATAAAATTAAAAGGGCTGGGGGTGTAGATCAGTGGTAAAGTACCCCTGGGTTCAATCTCCAGTATAAAAACAAAAAAAAACCCCAAAAAAGCCAAAAAAAAAGCTTTTGTGAAACATTTAAAGCTGCTGCAAAATTGATAAACCTGAATCCAGAAAGAAGCTTGCCCGCTGTGAGGCCTTTTGCAAGCCTGTGTAATCGTATACACATGGTAAGGGGGGGCAGAATCAAGGACACAGCTGAAAGGGTCAACATTCTTAGAGCAGGAGCCATCATGACCATCATGGCCCATGTCTAGTGGCAGCACCAAGACTATGGGCACAGGACCTCGGGTGCGAGGTGCTGTACAGGACGGTGCTGCTCCGGGTTCATTTTCCACATCTGCACCTGTTCACCTGCATTTAAGACTACCCTTCTCAGGACCTATTGCTTGCTATTCAAGTGGATTTCTATCTCTTCCGTAGGTATCCTACACTGCTTGTTCCTGTTTTTATTTTTTGAAAGGAGAGTTGTGCAGCTGAGGATATTTACAAGCATGGAAAAGTTAAACCAGGCCAGTAAGGAAGCACTAAGCCTGCCACTCCCTCTCTCTTTACCTAGACCACATTGCAGTACTCCAGTAGCTATTAAGTATTAAATGATTTAAAAATCATTTAAGAGCTTATTGTGACCACAAGAGATATTTTAGAAATGTAAGCATTAAAACTATCATATGACTTAAAGGAATTAATATAGCACTTTACAAGGACAGAAATAAATATTAAGAAATAACCAAAAAATGGGCGGTGCATGAGAGAAGCTACCAAAAAAAATCAAATCAAATGAATCTTTACATTAATGGATGAATGTGATAGGGATAGAAAAGCTTCTAAATGTGTATTCATAGAACTTCAGCCACACCCTACACACATGGACAGAGTCTGCCTTAGTTTCCTGCAGGTGGCTTGTGATCGAGACACAGCCCCATCTCAGAGCCCTTCCAAGAAAGGCTCTTACTGCAGGCCTCATCTCAGGCCTGCAGTAAGACCAGACCCAAGCTGCTGTGCGGCCCAGCGAGCTCAGCAGGCCTCCCGGGGCTGGCCAAGGGCTCAGTGGTAGGGCACTTGCTGAGCACGCGTGAGTCACGGTGCTGGATCCCCAGTGCCACATGGGAAAGAAAAGGAAGAAAGAAAGTCTCCTCCAACGTTTCGGAATGGTAATTCCTTTAGGTTGCGTTTTGGTTTACATATCTTTAATTATTTGCATCTTTTGTAAAAGATGCAGTTGATGTTTTTTGTCAGTTATAGCATACTTGAATCTTATTTTTGGTGTCTTATCATTCTACACAGCAGTGGCATTAATTATGCCGTCTCTGTACATGCAAATAATTTGATCAGTCTCGTTGCCCAGCAACTTCCCTTCCCCAACATGCTTGCTCTACTCTACAGATCTCCTTGCTGCTATTATTATTAATTTCTGGATTATAATATGTAGTCATATTCATAAAGAGAGGTGGGATTCGTTGTGGCGTATTTGTACAAGGACATAGCATGATTTGGTAAATCTCATTCCCCAGGTCTTCCCCATGCTTTTTATTATTTAATTTTTAAAGAGAGGGAGAGAGGGAGACCGAGAAAGAATCAATTTTATTTACTTTTTATCTGGCTTTTGTTGCTTCAACATTTAGTTGCGTATGTGGTTCTGCGGTCTGAACCCTGGTCCCCGTGCATGCCAGGCAAGTGCTCCAACTGCTGAGCCACTGCTTTAGCACCCCCCCACCTTGCCTTTTATAATAATATAAATTTTAGGCACTTGAGGGGTTGCTCAGTGATCAGAGAGCTTGCCTGGCATGCACACAGACCTGGGTTCAAACCCCAGCACCACGTACACAAATAAGTGTTAGAGAATTAAAGACCTGATGAAAAAATAAAAATAAAATTGATTCTCTCCATCTCTCTCTCAGGCTCTCCCTTTCTCTTTCTTTAAAGAAAAAGAATATAAATTTTAAAATATTGGTGAGGTGGAAGAAGGAAAGGTTCAAACATGAAAAGCACTTGGGAACCTCTGAATGAAGTTTGGTAAGCTCTGAGCTGAACGGTGCAGTTGTTCAGAGTCTTTCTGTTCCTGGATACTGATGTGCTAATGCCTGTGGTTCCTTCAGCGATGGCTGCACAGACAGGGGAGTGCATGTGGACAGGCAGAGGCTGGGAGTCAGTGCCCCATGGGTGCGCCTGTCAGGAGCAGCCTCTCCTCCACTCCCAGCACAGCACCTTGTGTTTGGCTCCAATGCTAAGCAGCCACAGCTGACCTCATACTTACTTTAGTGGCACATAACAAATGTTCAATAAATATTGGACATTGTGTTGGTTAGCTTTTTGTCACTGTGACCAAATACCCAACAAGAACAAATTAGATGAGGAAAAGTTAATCCTGGCTCGGAGCTGCAGAGGTTCATCTCGTGGCTGGCTGGTTCATTGCTCTGGAATGGAGGCAGCAAGTCATGGCAGAAGGGTGGGCATGGTGGGGAGAAGCTGCTCTACTCTCGGAGGTTGGTAGGCCAAGAAACAGAGGGAAGGGGCCAGAGGCAAGATGGACCCTTCCAGGGCACACTTGGTGACATACCTCTTCTCAGTGTGTCCCACATCAAAAATGTGACGGACCGACTAGATTACAGCTCTCATAATCTAATCAATTCTCTTCCTGCATTAACACAGGAGTTTTGGGGTCACGGCATGTCCAAACCATAACAGACACGGAATAATACATGTCAATAATTGTGTGATTCCTTGCAGAAAGGTTCCCCAGAATTTCACTGAGCAAACTCAAACCTGCCTATTCTTTCCTGTGAGGATAGATTGGTAGAATATGTACAGCTAAGTGTGTTTGTCCTGATATTTATGTGCCAAGCTTCTGAATTTCCATCTCTTTATTTTTTCTTGGCTCACAATCCAATTTGCTTGAGTAACTTCATTCACAAGGCAAATCAACTAAATCTCAGTTTAATAAAAAATGCCTATTATGTGTGATTCTCTCATTACTTACATCAAATACTCGAATGCAATTGTCTGCATGTTTTTACATAAATTATGTTGCTTGTGATACACTGGATTTCCTGCTCTTCTCTGTTTAATGTAATAATCATCATCCTTCATTAGAATATCATCATTTAATACCTCCGAAGATGTAGATAATATTTTCAAATAAAGGGATAAACAATGTGTGTTGCTCAAAATTCCTCCTCTCAGGAGAAGTTGTTGTATACATAATTTTAGTGGGTGAGCAAGCAACCACCTACTATTTAAAAGATGGCATAAGAAAGGTGCACGTGTCTTTTAAATTGCAAACATGCTGAACTTAAATGCTATGCTAGGCTGACAGGGTCGAGATCCACACTAGAAACATTGCCACTGTATCCTTAGTCACTTGAGGCCGGCTGGACACATGTGGGGTCCAAAGAGAATGGCAATACGGCTGCTGGGACTGAGAAAATCCACATACCAAGGTGGCCATGGCTTCTGTACTGGACAGCACAGTCTAGGCCACTCAGGCTCCATTCAGATGATAAAAAGGCTTAAGGATAAACAATACCCCTGCTGTTTCTGTTCTGGCTATAGTGGAAAGGGAAGGTGTGCACAGCTAGAAAGCCACCCAGGAAAGAGCATCTGCTGGACCCATTGATCCCAGCTCCCAACGTTTGTGACCATCTACAGTCCTCTGCCCTTCGCCATGGGGTGAACCAGTGCCTCACAGCTGCTAATCAGAATGTGGACAAAGAGAAATCACCTCCAAGATTTCTACAAACTTTGGCTTCCACCTCTCACATTGTTTTCTCTGGGAGAAGCCAACTCCTATGCCTCAGCCCCTGAAAGATGTCCATGTGGGAGGGACGGGAGCACAGGCTGCCAGCAGGCAGGCCGAAATCAGCCCTGCCATCCACACTCTGAAGGTCAGTCCCACAGCAGGATAACTGCAGCTTCCAGCGATCCCTGAGGCCACAGGCACCCAGCTGAGTCAGCTCAGATTCCTGACCAGCTCAAAGTATAAAATAACACACATTTATTCTTTGCAGCCTGTAAGATCAAGAATAATTTGTTACATGGCAATAAACTTTCATCTCATTTTTGGTTTCTGCTGTCAGAATGGAAATGGAGGAAGCAGCTATTCAGGAAACAGATAGAAGTTTGGGAGATTTAGCCAAAGGAAAGAGGATAACAAATTAAATCTGAATTTCAGATAAGCAACAACAACTTTCTCATGTAAGTTGTCTCATTTAATATTTGGAACATAGTTATGCTAAAACCAACAAACAATAAAAACCAAAAAAAAAAAAACTTGATCTCAATCTGAATTTCAAAATTAAGTGGGCATTCTCTACGGTATCTGGCAGACCTATCCAGGTTTCTCAACAGAGCAAGACACAGATGCTTAGGGATAATTCTGTTTAACACATTGAGTACTGGAGTTTGCTGAGCAGCTCCTGCAGTTGTGCAGCAGGCGGAAGGAGCCTGAGCTGCCCAGGAAGTGGTTTGGGTGGATGAAAGGAAATGATCTTCACTTGTTATTTGTGAGAAATATGGAAGGAGAAATCATCACATCACATAACAACATGAGTGTGCAGGCTGAAATCTTATTGAACCCAGAACATTCTAGTTGAGAAGCACAGAATTCCCTTCCTTTGAGCCTCAACTATGACAATTACATAGGAAGTTTCTAAGTCACTTGATCAACAACCCCATTAGATGTGTTACCATTTTTCAAAAAGAAATTCAATTGGACCAAAAATGTGTAACATATATTCACTTACAGAATGGAGAGCCAGTAGCCAAACAAGCCTCAGGCACATCGGTCAGGTTTCTAGAACCTTCCCTTCTTGGGAATGCTCTCTTCACCTGCTTAAATTGGTAAAAACCGTTCTAGGAGTGAAGAGCATATTTCCAAGAATGTCACAGTTCTTCTATCTCAGGAAGACAAAAGACATCACCTTTCTACTGTTGAGCAGTTGGGAACCTGCTGTAGAAATTCTGAGCTCACTGCTGCACCCATGCATGGGCCAGTCTCCTTGGAGGAGGGAGTGCCTTGAGCTCACTGCTGCACCCATGCATGGGCCAATCTCCTTGGAGGAGGGAGTGCCTTGAGCTCACTGCTGCACCCATGCATGGGCCAGTCTCCTTGGAGGAGGGAATGCCCTGAGCTTACTGCTGCACGCCTGTATGAGACAATATCCATGGAAGAGGGAGTGACCTGAGCTCACTGCTGCACTCATGCATGAGACAGTCTCCTTGGTGGAGAGTGTGCCCTGAGTTCTCTCTTCACCCATCTGTGGGCCGTCTCCATGGAGGAATGAGTACCTTGAGTTCATTGGTTTATACCTTGGCCATGGGCCCATCCCTGAACCAGTTAGAATTTGGGGTCAAAAGGAAGATGATGGTGAAACTAGGACAGGAGCTGAGCATGGGTGGTCCACACTCTAGCATCAAAAGAAGAAACAGCTTGGTGTCACCTGGAGGGGGCACACTGAATGGAGCCTTGGTGGCTGTGTTGGAACCCTCAGTCATGACAGCAGTGTTAAAAAGAAGCAAGCCCTTAGCAAAGGTCTAAGATGAACACTGCATTGTGTCTCCACTGCATCTGCCAGGTTACAAGATATCATTGGTCCAGATCTACAGAAATGAAGTCTCAGTGGCACAGGCCAATTATCCTGGTCCTCATGCCTTTAAACTGGAGGAAAAGAAACTGTAGTTCCTGCTGTCTGTGTCCTCTGACTCTGGCTCATCTTGTACAGGTGATAGGTTCAGAGGGTTATTAGTCTTCAAGAGACTGTTGGCATATATAATAAATTACTCCTGTGTCCATCCTTGCAAAAAGATGTTTTAAAAAATACAGCTTTCTATTTAATCTGTGGGTTTTTATCCATAGATTCACTGAAAGACAGATTGAAAATTAAAACCCAAAAGCATCTAGTCAGTTCCCACAATGAGACTTGAACTTGCTGCAGGCTGAGCGCTGCACTGACCTGAGGGCCAGGATGTGCAGGCTGTGGTCTCTCAGCACCTGTGACCTGTGCCCCTCGGCCCCTCCTGGGCAGCGAGGGCTGCATCTGTGCAGGGAAGGCCTGCATTGCAAAGTCCACAAAGAACACAGGCTAAGGTCCCCTCACAGAGCATCCACGCCCCACTCGGCCTCGAACTAATCAGAGCACAGGCCAAAGCTGCCCGTTTCTCTGCAAGGCTGGAGCACCCACAGATTTGGTATTCACAGGGCTTCCTGGCCCGGTCACCTGTGGGTACTCAGGAATGACTAGAAAGCACAAGGGATCCTGAAGCCACCTTTATAATAATTTAGACAGACCCTACCAGGCAAGGATTTGGGACAGTAGAAGAAAGGCGAGGCCAATAAGCTGAAGGACTGGATGACTGCAGAGCTGACCAAGGGGAGGAGGGGGTAAGGGGGAGGAAGGAGCAGGGTTTCAGCACCCTCTGAGCGCCAGAGAAACCACACCCCTCCACAGCTTTCAGATGCAACACTGGTGTTCCTGAACGGTATGCATCTTGGTCGCACTGCAACAGTTTCACATACCCGGTGTCACCCCTTTGATACTGAACTCCTCTGAGTTATCAGGGATGTCTCTAGACGCCTTTCGAGAGGGAACCCCATCTTCCACTCACTGCCTCTGCAAGCCTGTTATATTCCTTTGTAAATGAACCCTGGGCACCTTTCACTGACTTTTCCTCTGCTCTTTCATAGACAAATCTGCCAAGAATAATATTATCTGAGGAGTAGTATAAGACCTTGACCATCAAGGAAGATCACAGCTGAAAAGTGATTTTTAATTACTCCTTCCTGGGGAGAAATTGAGCTCAAGCCACTGAGGTGATCTCACAATGTCAGCCAATTAAATAAAACCATTTATATTTAATTACCTCCACTGCAGGGTTACATCCTTAGGACAGGGAATCTTCTATTGTTTAAACTAAAGTTATCTTTGCCACATTTTCCTGATTACTTTTTAACAGCTCTGGGCTTGACTTGGACCTTTTTTTTTTCCTACTTAAAGTATATTTTTATTATGCATAGAATATTTTTAATTACTATACACCTCTCATCAGAAGACGAGAGGCATCCAACAAACACATATTGATTCTGAAACATCGTAAGGAGGCAAACGTGGGACACCCAGTGAGTGAATGTGAATGTGCTACGAAAGCCTCATCACCAAGACAACGTTACACAGAAAAACAACTGTGCAAGGTTATGTGAACTGGAGGTGGGGGCCAGGAATGGTGGTACACACCTGCAATCCCAGACACTTGGGAGGCTGAGAATATAAGTTCAAAGATAGCCTCAAAATTTAGTGAGGCTCTAAGCAACTTAATGAGACCCTGTTTCAATAATAATAAAATAGGCTTGGGATGTGGCTCAGTAGTTAAGCACCCCTGAGTTAAATACCTGGTGTCACCACCATACAAAAAAAAAAAAAAGACAGAAAAGAACAAAAAGAAAAAGAGGATGGGAAGTCATGTTACATCATGATTATGATGATAGTGCAACAGTGTAGAAGAAACGTGCACAGGGGGAGAAAAATGGAGAGAACCTGGCTCAGTGCCACCCACAGGTGCGTCTGCAGGGCTTACGTTCAAGTGTCTCCCCCTCTCTGTGGTCCCTGTGCAGCTGCAGCCAGCTTTGGGAGACGGATGCCCTCTAAGACAATGGTTCTCACAGAGCATCCCTGGATGGGGAGCATCAGTGCCATCTGGGGACGTTAGACTGGCCCTCTGTGTCTGAGCCGCCCTCTGGCTGGCTGTGACATGCCTGTGTGGAGAGCCTCTCTCTCAGCAGCTCATCCTCAGGTGTGGGGCTGGGGCAGAGTGAGCCAGCCTCTCTCTCTCTCCAGGTCACTCAGCTCTCCAGAAGCCTGGTTCATAGCCTAGAGTTTACCTTGAGTCTCAGATGAGATTTTGGACTTGGACTCTGGGGCAATGCTGGAAGTATTGGAACTACTTTTAGATATTGGCAACACGTATTTTGCATTTTCAGATAGTTGTGAGCTTTGGGGGGCAGGGATAGAATGTCCAGGGTTGGAAATGGGTCGCCCCTCAAAGCTCAGGTGTGAGATAATGCAGGGACATTCAGAAGTGAAGTGATTAGATCATGAGACCTGCTCCATCAGTGGCCTGGTCCATTGGACGAACAATGACACAAATAGATGATGGGTGGTGACTGTGGGCAAGTCGGGCATGGCTGGGGGACGCTTCGGCCTGTCCTTGGTTCCTTGCACTCAACTTCTTTCGGCTTTCTGGCTGCCTCGGATATAGCAATGCCACCCCCAGCCCTCCTGCCATGTTGTTCTGCCTCACCTTGGGCCGGAGTCACAGACTCGGCCAGCCATGGACTAGAACTCTGAATCAAGAGCCAAAATAAACTTTCCCTGTTCTAAGTTCTTCTTGTTGGGCATTTAGGTCACAGTGATGAGGAGCTGACTGGTTCACTGGCCAAAGCAGTTTCAGGGCTCCAAGATGCAGTGCAGAAGAGGACTTCTCAGGCTCAGGTGCCACAGAGCAGGATCTGCCACCTTCTCCCAGACAGCAGGTCTCAAGTGCAGCCTGAATCCACGAGTGGGAAGGAGACTATCCTTGATGGGAGGCCAAGGCCACACCCACAGGGCAGGGACAGATGCTGCTTGTCACTTAGGATTCATTTGTTATGGCTGCAGTGCAGGGGTGACACACACTCAGTACAATATGCACTCAGACCTCTTCCCAGGCTCAGACACATGGCTGTCTTCTCCAGTGATGCTGGGCAGCAGAGGTGACAGCTGCCACCAGCCACGCCTTTGCAGGGAGGCCATTGGTACGGTGTGGCCAGTCCTTCTGGGTGTTTGTGTCTTCTCACCATATCCATACAATGTCCCTCCGTGTCTCCTGCTTCTCCTGCATTAAATGCATTTCCCTCTCCGTATTTTCAACTCCTCACGGGTTATCAGGAGGTGATCCTACCGCATGCTGAGGAGCGCCCATTTCCACACGGGACCTGCTGTTGTGGCTGCATCTACTACGCAATCCTACCTGGCACACGGACATCAGCGCTTGCCAGTGCTAGCTTAGCTGTCAGTGCTGTTTGCTCTCTCCATGTTTCGAAGGGGGCGTCTACCACCATCTGCACGCCTAGCCCCAGCTTTCTCTGCTGTTTCATCGGGAAGATTTCTATCTGCTTGGCTGCTCACACTCTTCTGTCTCTCTGTCCTTCACTGTGGCATCTCAGTTCCTGCTGTTTCCCATTCCGGGCCACAGCCGCAGCCTGTGGCAGCAGTGTTTGGGCCCAGCAGTGCCATCCCCACGCCTGCAGAATTTGCCCTCAGGAGGAAGACCCCGCACTGGCTCTCAGTGAGCTTGCCCTCTCAAGAGGCAGGTGCCAGGATGGCTTTGTGATTTCATTAAAATTGCATCAGCCTAACAGCCTTGTGTCTTCAGCAAGGGACTTCAAAACCAAGTAGCCAGACAAGCAGGACCGTGGGGCTGCTCAGCAGCTCTTCAGGCCGGTTTCCTAATGTGTGGCACTGTGCACTTTGTGGCTTTGTCCTAAGCTTTCAAGGTGTCAGGCTGACCTCCCTTCTCCCCCATGCATTAATCAGGATGGATGCAGTGATAATGGCTTTGTAGAGCCTCTTTATCAAGCAAAGCCTGAAAGTCCGCTTGCAAAGGTAGCACCAAGAGCGAGAGAGTCTCCAAGAGGGAAACGGCGTCGGCCCTGTTGAACATTCCACCACCCGGTGACTGGGCTATCCAGGGCTGGGGACCAGCCCTTGGCTTTGGTATATGTGCTTGAAAAATAAATGAGGAAGGTTAACCATTAACTGGCCTTCATGAACCGCTGCTGATCAGCATTTGGCATTTATCGGACATTGGTAATAATCACACACCAGGTAGCTGAACAGAAACGCAACAGTATAGCTTCTTATTTTGCGGGCTTATATAGGGAGATTTCCATATTAGAGTAGCAACAACTTCATTTGTACTTCTGAACATGGTCTTCCCCCAAATAATTCTAAACCCAAAATAAACAAAAGTGCTTCATTTATTGATATAGTAAGCATCAACTATTTATTTGATTGGTTATTTTGTTTTGAATTCTTCATTTTTGAAATATTTAGTTTTGATCATTCAGTTTTGAATATGCATTGGTACAAATGGTCACTTTTTTTTCTTTGCCTGGATTAATTATGAACTCATTTTTCAAATATAACAAAAACAGTAGCACAAGCATTGCATTAGGTTGTGTGTGTGCCTGGGGGAGCAAAGTACAGGAGATATCTGTATTTATAAATGTGCAATTATACACTCATTTCAGCCTCCTCGAGTAGCTTTTAAATTCTAAACCTCAAATATATCAGGACGGAAGAGTAGAATGAACATAACAGCTAAGAGGCAACAAAACAGACATGCTCATTTCCTGATGTTAATTAGACCCTGGATTTCAATATCAAATTGAGGCTAGCTAAGGAAACAACAAAGGGAACACACCGACGGTGCCTTCATCACTGCCTCCTCTGTCTGATAAGAGAAGACGTGAAGTTGTGGGTGTGCACTCAATCGAAGAAATTTTATTCTTGCTATTCCCCCAACTACCTTGTGCCCAAAACTCTGGCCCAAAGCATAGAATCTATAGATTGATTGAGAGAATCAATTAATGATGCACTTCCTCAGCCCACCTATATAATAACATATATACCCCAGAAAGATTAATCTAATAATTAATTAAGATAATATATAACATTAGCATAATATCTAAGTGGCAAACTGAGTTAAATAAGTGTTTGCTCCTCTTAATCACACTCTCTCTCTTTCTCTCATATATACACATACACACACATGTCATCAGAGTTCAGGAAAAAGATGGCTGAAACACCCCAGCTGTGAATACCCTATCATTTTGACATTATAAATTAGAATGAAACCCAACAGCTATATAAACAATGAAGCATAAAGTTCTTTTTTATTACTGATACAATCTTGTGGGTATATTTGATGAAGGGAAACCATCAAGTTCAAACATGCACACATGAATGTCATTCTAATTACTGGGATATAAATTAATATTCCCAAACTGGGTCTAAAAATGCACATTTCATTGAAGACATCTAATAGAATCTCAATCAGCAAATGAAGCTACTGGCTGATAAAGAAGTCTTCAAGAAAGCACAAATCCAGAACTTCCACATGAAGAGCGATTGCAGGGAGAGAGAAAGTAGATGCTGGCAGGATGCTCTCAAAAAAGCCACCGCCCCTGTCCCTCAGACCACCTTCTCACACTGGGTTTAGGACAACACCTTTGAGAACACAGAGATAATTTTATTTCATTTTAAAAGTTTTGTTGATGTGCAAATAGAACACCCTGGGAGAGAATCCAAGAGGTGAGAAAACCCTTGTTGCTTTCTCTTCTCTCAGGTGTGGCCTTTCCCAGCTCATGTACAGGGAATGCAAGTTTACAAATGACCTAAAATTCCACCTACCTTATTCCATCCCAGTCTGTAAACTTCATAAACACATTTTAAATTTTATTACAACTTTTAGACGAAGAATTTTGTTGTGAAGAGAAACATTTTGAACAACTAAGTCATGGTTTAAAATAACCCTTTAAAAATACTGTTTTAATAAATTCAGAGGGCAACAAAAGTAATTTCTCATCCCACGTGGGTCAGCACGCCCATGAGCTGGAGCAGCCAGCAGACAGGGCCCGTGAGACCCACATACCACTAGGGTGCACAGAGACAGGAACCCAGTGTGCAAGGCAGCCTGGGGCTTGGACTGTGACTGGAGTACATAGGACATCGACTTCTGTAGGTACCTGCACTGCAATCTCTGTCACTTGCCCCTCAAAGTGACATGTGAGATATATTAACTCTACTTGGTAGAGATGGGGTCGATCCACAAAGGTAGGTCAGAACCAGCACAGTCACCTGCAGAACTGCTCTGACTTGTTCAATCTGATGAACATCCCTAAGGGTATATTCATAAATAAAGAGAGTTAGCTCTTTTGGCATTGAACACATGTGCATTTGAGATTTACTCCAGTGATATCCAGGAATTCCTATCCGATTTCTCAGTGGGGGTTAGTCCAGCGTGAACTCGTGAGCCCTGGAGTCCTAGCTCAGTGAAAACCAGCTCTTCCATCATTCATAACTGGCAGCATATTAGAAAAACAGGCAAGGAGCACAGGTGAGCTGCTGATTGGATTAGGATAGCTGCAGTTGTACAAAGATGCCCCACGTGGCCTGTCAGGAAGAGTGTGGGCTGGGGCCGGGTCCTTGCTGTTGAATTCTGACTGCTGCTCATGGTCAGTGCCTCACAGTCCTGGACTACTTATTGAGCCCCTCTGTCTTGAGCTCCCCATCCTACATTGGGAAAACAGAGCTTTGTTCTAGGCTTATAAGTGGCACCGTGGTTTTAAAGAAGTTGGAATGATGCCCATAAACAGTGAAAGTTAAATAATGTATGCAAGAAAAATAATTTTTTAAGAGTATACACTATATAGTTTCAAGAAAACAGTGTCTATCTAGGGAATTAGAAAACACTCCTGCTAGTAAAAACTGGGATAAGAGAATCATGCACACTGATGATTTTACTTACAAGATGATCAAAAGCTCCTGTCTCCCAGTTGTGTTGATTTATGCAATACAGCACTTGGGATCTAAAAGCGCTACCAGTAGGAAAGTAACACAATTTGCACATCAACAGTTATAGAAGTGCCCAGCGGATGGCCAGTTTGAAAGGGTGCACTTGGGTCAACTTGTGAAACAGACCTGTCTTTAGGAGGACCGTCTGTTTGGGATAGGTAGATGCCACAGGTGGGAACATGCAGGTGTGCAGGTGGTGCTGGGAATCTAGAGGTCCCCAGGTCCTGAGTGAGCAGTCCTCCAGCCCTCCTGTTCTAAGACGATAGCCTGCTTATAAACCTTGAGAGTGGAGCGGATTAGCAGCCCCCCGGGCACTTCACCTCTAGAGCAGAATCCACCCATCCTGATGACAATATGAATATAGTCTAATATATGATTTTATAAATAAAAGTTGAAAGGCACACACTGCCCAGGGACTTGCCAACATGGCTGTTGGCAGCGCAGATGCCCTTTTGAAGGGTCATACCAGGCTGTCGTACTTGAGAAGCAGCTCAGCTGTCTGAGCACAGAACATTCCAGAACATTGGCAGCTCAGGGTGGCAGAACTGACTTGCCACACTCACTAGAGCAGAGAGAAAGCTGTGCACTCAAAGAGACGGGCTAATGTTCAAGACTGGGGTGTGATCATTGCCCAGCCCACCGGCCATATCCAAACCCCAGCCGAACACAGATGCTGCTAACCCAGGCCCCTGTCATTCCAGGATCAAGTTCTCAGAGTCCAGATTTCCAACTTGTAAAAAGGGGATACTAATAAAGATAACAAAACGAGCATGGAATTCATTTATGCACTCTGAAAGCCGGTAAACCTCCAGCAGTACACACAAACCAGGGCTGGAGGACCAGCAGGCCTTAGGGCTGCCAACATCATACATGCCCCCACCGAGCCTTGCCGGGCCTTAGTGTTCTGACTCATGGCTGCGGTGGCACTCAACAGAACCAGTAAGTTTGCTTATATTAAGAAGAAACCTCTTCTCTTCACATGACCATTTTGACCTCTGGGGATGTGTGAGCACAGGCCTGCAGGACCATCTCGAAATCATGAATGATAGCACGCTGAAGAATTCTGGGAGCTTTCCTTGCACTCATTCAGCGATAGCATTTAACATAAGTTGGTCTGCAACACTGTGGGACACTTTTAAAGTTTATTCAGAGAAAAGATAATACTTGAACCCAAAGTGTGCTACATTAGAGATTTAAAAACGAACTCTGGGTAATATTTGTGTTCCTTTGCTCACAGCAATGGGAGGAAATGCTGAGAAAAAAATTTTTAGCTGGAAATCACAAGCATCAAGGAGCTTTCAGAAGTTTGCTCCCCTCTGTATAAATTGAAGAATCATAAATGAGTACTCATAGATATGATATACTGTCACGGAGTAGTAAAGAAAGCAGACATGGTGTGTGTGTCTCTGTGTGTATCTGTGTGTCTGTGTGTGTATATATCTGTGTGTTTGTGTGTGTCTCTGTGTGTCTGTATGTGCATATCTGTGTGGGTCTATAATCTGTGTATGTGTATATCTGTGGGGGTTTCTGTGTGTGTGTATTCGTGTGTGTATCTGTGTCTCTGTGTGTGTTTGTATGTGTGTCTGTGTGCATCTCTGTGTGTCTGTGTGTGTATATACCTGTGTGTGTATATCGGTGTGTCTCTGTGTCTGTGTGTGTATCTGTGTGTATATCTGTGGGTGTCTCTGTGCGTGTGTGTTTGTGTATCTGCATGGGTCTGTGTGTCTCTCTGTGTGTCTGTGTGTGTGTCTGTGTGTGTATATCTGTGTGTGTCTATATCTGTGGGTATTTCTGTGTCTGTATTTATGTGTGTATCTGTGTCTGTATGTGTGTTTGTAAGTGTGTCTACGTGTATCTCTGTGTGTCTGTGTGTGTATATACCTGTGTGTGTATATCGGTGTGTCTCTGTGTGTGTTTGTGTGTGTATCTGTGTGTATATCTGTGTGTGTGTTTGTGTCTGTGTCTGTGTGCATGTATATCTGTGTGTATATGTGTATATATCTGTGTGTGTGTGTGTACCTGTGTGTCTGTGTGTATATCTGTGTGTGCATGTCTCTGCATGTATGTCTGTGTGTGTGTGTGCATGTCTCTGCATGTATGTCTGTGTGTGTCCGTGTGTGTTTGTGTGTGTCTGTGTCTGTGTGCATATATATCTGTGTGTATATCTCTGTGTGTCTCTGTGTGTGTGTCTCTGTGTGTGTATCTGTGTGTCTGTGTGTATATCTGTGTGTGTTTGTGTGTGTGTCTGTGTGTGCGTGTCTCTGCATGTATGTCTGTGTGTGTCTGTGTCTGTGTGCATGTATAGCTGCGTGTATCTGTGTGTATATCTCTGTGTGTCTCTGTGTGTTGTGGGTACCTGTGTGTCTGTGTGTATATCTGTGTTTGTATGTGTGTGTGTATCTCTGCATGTGTGTCTGTGTTGTGTGTGTTTGTGTGTGTGTGTGTGTGTTCAACAACAGTCTCAGAACCCTTGCCCACTGTTTCCCACGCAGTTCCATGTTTTTAGAAGCTTAGTGCTGGGCAACAAGCTGATAATGGTTCCTGCTCTTGTCAATCAGGTAGAAGCGTTCATGTCACAGGTGGTAGACAGCGCCACAGGTAGGTTTTGTTCCCTTGCATTTTCTGTTGTATAACACCAAAAGATTAGAACAAAACAAAATATAGGACAGAGCAAACTCGATCCTGGTCACATACATGATATGAAGAAAGCTGAAAGGTGATTGGTGTCAGGGAGCACTACATTTAATTAAAGATGTAAATTTCTCCAAATATTTAAGTTGCAAATAATTCTTGTACAGATGCTTATGGAAGTACAGGATAATTTTAAATGATATGAAATTTGATTCTGATGACCCAGGAAAAAGGCAGCCAGCCTTTTAGATGCTATTCTTGCCCTTGGCTTCTGTTAATGCCCCATAACTCTTCATCGCTCACACGTTTTCTGGGTGCAGACACAGAGGTACGCAAATTGAGTTGCCCAAGCTTGGTAACAGGTGGGGCCTGGAGCCCATTAGTGCATTACCTTGGCTCAGCTTGTAAATACAAGTTCGGAAACAGAACATGACTACTTTGAAAGCGGTCTTGGCGTCAACTACGGTTGAATACTGTCATGACTGTTACCTTGCAAATAGTTCATTTGCGATCATCTTAGTCACTCAGGCACAATTAGGAGAAACTGTGACTTGATTTCCCCTACACTTCACGACAAGTTTAAGACTCTATGGATAGGATTTCCATTGTCTTTCACCTCACAGGTTAAAAAGAAAGAAACTCCTTTAAAGCAAACTTTTAAAATAGCTTCAGGCCTTTATACAATAAAAACATTATTAATCATCAACATTTTAATAATATCTACAAAGGAAAGCCTGTGTATTTTCATGAACAAGGAAGATGAAGGACTGAAGGATGAGAATTTGGAGAGAAGGGAGCATCTAGGAGGACAGGGGGACTTGTCAGTGGATCAGAGGGATATCAGGGTCCATGCCTGCTAATGTCTGAAGACCACAGGAGTGGCACCCGCTGTGGATTTCTCACTCAGGTGCTGCATGGTGTCGGGGCTGCCGATAGGGATGATTTTTACTGAGAAAATCACCGGCGCTGCCTGCTTTTTCGGGACAGTGGCGTCCTTTACGCAGTAAGGAAAATTCACAAGCTCCTGTTTCTGTTTCATAGAACCACCCCTTGGAACCCAGAACCATGAGGCAGCTAGCTCTCTGACATCAGAGAAGGGGCCCATGGACCTGGGCAGACAGGGTGTGCTTGTGCCTGGTGCCCTGCTGGTGTGAGTCTGCCTGTGTCCACTTGCAGAAGGGGTCTTGCTGCATCTTTCCGGAATTGACTTAGAGAAGCCTCCACGGGAATCCCAGTGCCAGCTATGTTTGTTGGAAATACAGATGGTGGACACTAACTCTACGGAATATCGCTTCAGTCAGCAGGAACGAGGGAACCCCGTAAGTCTGACAGAGCGTGCTTCTGTGAAATCATAAAAGGACACCATCATGGTTTAACTGAGGAGATGATCACTGAGTGCAAAAAACTATATGAGCACATGGTAATGTCATGACTGCGATCTTTCTTTTGATGGCGACTCTGAAGGTCTGTGTCAGCTGATGAGATTTGGAAAGGAACAGGTCCGCCTGCCGCTGAGTAGGTAGGCTTCACCATTGGAGATTAGGGGTCAGATGCCATCCTCCCCAGGCAGACCCTCCCACAGATGTCCTTAACCCTAACTTATAATGGAAAGTGTTTTAATGGACTAATGTCTGAAGGTAACTTTCATTCATACCCTAATTAATATTTTTATTAAATAATGGAAATTAAATTGTACCATAAAAATTTAATTGCAACGTTATATATTAAGGTAGAATCAATGTAAAGAGCATAGCTTTTAAAATATTAAAACTTATTTGACAAATGATATTTAAATTCGTGTTGGGCCTAAGCCATGGAAATCCTATAAGTTCAAGAATAGTTACGTATCTTCTCTGAAAAAACAGTGTGGTGTGATGATTGGGAGATGGATGATCTGGGATGGTCCAGTTTTATTTAAACCTGTCCCTGTCACACAGTATCAATGGATGGCCACTTCTGGGGCCCATTTCACTACCTATAAAACCACAGCTGCTTCAAAAAGTGGTCATGACATGAAGTGAATTAGCACCCATTAGTGTGGACAGCTTAGAATGTCACAGTCTGGCACAGAGCACAGAGCTAAGCAAGCAAGAGTACAGTTAACAATAAACTCACAAGCTCACCTCGAGATGCAAGCTCGTAACTGGGAGGAACTCCCACGCTAACAGTAACACAGAACAGAGGCTCCAAGGGTTAAATGATGAGTGATTCAGGGGTCCAGTGAGACAGAGAGCTTTTCCATTACAACCTAAGTTCCAGAGAAACATCAGAATAGAGGTGGGAGAAAAGAGCTGAGGGGACGGGCAGTGAGCACCCTGCTGGGCTCGGCTACATTCTGGGGAGGGAGGACGGCCGTTGGCCGCAGGTGTCTTGCTTGCACCTCCACTGGGAAAGTTTGACTCCATCCGTGAGCCGCTGAGGCTCAGCTGCTCAAGCTTTCCATGCGGAAACAGAACTACAAGGTAAATTGAAATAAAATGAAAAGCCGTATGAAAAATTCATCAGTTGACTCCAGCTGTGTGAGCTTTTGTAAAATGCACAGTGTCCTTCTACATGGAACTGGAAAGACCTTTCTTTTTGGAAATGGCAGTTCAGTTCACTCTGTGGTTAAGGCTGAATTGAGCGGCATGTTCTGTCAAATGATCTGGGACGACAATCAGCAAAATCAGCAGCCAGCCTCAGACCTCAGCAACAGGACTGACCCGGATTCAAAGATGAGCAGAGCAAGGGAACAGTGGCTCCACGCAGTCTCCACAAGCCCTGGGCACCCTCCGCTGCAGGCCCCTCAGGGAGCACCCCTGAGGGCTCTGAGGGAAACACAGGCTTCCTCCACACCCTACTCCTCACCCCCATGAAAGCATCTGGGAAGAGAGGCAGGTGAGGCACCAATCATCCACATGTAGGACTTCAGAAACAGCAGCTCAAGGAGCAAAGACAGCTGAAAGCCATCAAATGCAGCCAGGTGGCCTCTGGATTACACTTGTAATAATAAAGCTCAGTACAGGAACTCCCATGTTAATGGTGTCAAAGAACAGAAGCTCAAAGGGTTAAATATAAAATAAATAAAAACACTGCAGTATATGGCCCATCATGTGTCCACAACATCTGCCCCAGGGGTGTCCCTTGCCCTTCCTACTGGGTTGTTGCTGGGACATCCGTTGGTCTCCATGTGAATAGATCTCCCCCACGTGACTGCAGCTCACAAAGACTGAGTCCTCATAAAATGACTGGCTTCAGTCAATACCCTGCCCTAGCCCTCAGTGTGGGTCTACACAGCTTCTTCTTCACCTGCCTGGCACTGCGCTGAGCACCTGGTGAGCCACCTGGGGGAGCTGACTGGGAACAGAGTGAGAAGGACACTGAGTCAGTAGGCTTGGATGTGACCAACTCATTCTAGTGTGCTGGCCATGCTGTTTCCTGAACAAGGTATCAGGCATCTGCGGACACTGCCGATATTTCTACCAGTTCCGTTTGATAGGGCTTCCATTTGTCTTTCTAGGAACTTCTATCTCTAAGGCCCACCATTAAGCCGCCTCACTTCCTGTAAGTCTATTCTATGCATAATGCTACCCCTGCCTTGCGATCCTGTCCTGCAAGCCAAACGCTGCACCATTCGAACTCAGACGGACCTCAGAATATCGTGCGTTGGTGCTGTGTACGTACTTGCCTTACGTGAAACGTGTTTTGGGGTTGTGGTAAGTAACTTCCATATTTTTGAAATATGAAAATGCCTAGGAAAGAATTTGCCAAGCTGTCCAAAAGTGTGCCTGTGCCTCGGGCTGGAGGACAGAGCAGCCTGCAGTGGTGGACACAGCAAGTGAGTAGGTGCACCAGGATCCTGTGTAAAGCATCAGGTTCTGTCTAACTATTAAGATACCAAGGCCCCAGGGAACAGAGTGCATGAAGGAACTTTCAAGACAGAGCACACTCACGCACACTGCTAATTTACCTGCAAGGCTCAAACTAATCTTTCCAATTCCACCTGCTTCTCTCTTGGCTTGAACTCCCACCCCTAGAAGTTCAGTTTCCATGGGTGAAATACATGCTAAGGAAGGTGACGCTAGCTTGAGTCTTGCTGGTGTCCCCCAAGGAGCTGGCTGAGGCATCCCAGGCACAAAAGGCCAAGGGATAGCTGAAGAAGGAGGCAGGCACACCCTCAGAGAGATGGGCATCATGGGATGGCTCCTCCGCTCTCTAACCACTGCCTCTTCCCACTCCTCCAGCAGTGAAGTGAAGGTGGGGGGGACAGATGGCCAGACAGAAAAGTGGGCAACAGGTGAGGACCAAGGGTGGGTCCTGTGTGCAAAGTGGGTCCAATCAACTTTTCTAGGAGCCGGGAACAGAATCTCCCCAGAATGAGAGTTCTATTAACTGAACATGAGCTGCCACTTATGGAGTTGGACTGGGTTGACATAGTGGGACACTAAGGCCGAAGAAAGGAGGGGTGGACACAGTCTAGAATGTTCATTGCTCATGCTTCAGCACAGGTGAGTCCCCCTTCCCAACAGGACACATTCATGCAGGCAAGGGTATAGGAAACATGTGGGATTTCATTCCAGGAGATGGAGATGCAAGTAAATTTCATTTCCATGTTTCCAAATCGAATGCTCTACAATTACTAGATATTTGTTATAATATGATTGTAATTTTAATGTATGGCATAAAATTGTATTAATTTTCATGGAGAAAATATTAATTACCAACTTGCTGTTACTGTAAATGTCATGGAGACTGAAAAAGGATAAATCCTGACAAAAACCGAGTGAACTAGCTGAACTGTCATGCATCCATGTCTGACACCAGTGTCAATTTCATCCGGCCAGGATCGCAGCTCCCAACACTGAATGAAGAGTGATGTGTGATTGTAATGCACCAATCCTAATCTTTAGATAGAGTGAATATAGAACTCCTGAACTAATAAGTAAAATATCCTCAAATTCATCCTGATAGTGTGAGCAGGGAAGCTTGGGAACGAGACCTCAGAGCTCAGCCATGAAACGATGAACGCGTCAGGTAGTTTGACGTGTGAGTAGAGGAGGTCGCAGTCCTGAACTACAATAGGGCCTTATCAGTCCCCTAATGGATGGGTTATAACATTATAACCAGGAAGCATCTATAGCATTTGCTATTAGAATATCAGGGGAGGGAATAAGAATAATGCCATTTCATTTTGTTTTCCCTTTGGCATTAATTTGCTAACAAAGTCATCATAAATCCCCCAGCTTTTCTTGCATGGAAATTAGAAAGACTTAATAAAGCATAAAAAAAGTGACCTACAGCACAATATCACCTGTCCCAGTACTTCAAATAATACTTAACAGATTTAATTACCTAAATAGAAATATTTCCTTTAACTCGTTCGCAAGCATATGGAAGAAGCTGGTCAATGGGGCCATCCAACAACAGAGAAGCAAGCAGACAACGAAACCAAAGTTGTTTTCAGATCTTCAAGGTCATCCTTAGCATCATTTCCACATAAAGAATTCATTCAGCTAGCTCTAGATTACAAGGAGATGACAGTGAATGGAAACTGGTCCCTAGTTACAAATGAGGACAGGAACTGTGCCTCTAGCTTGCTTTCCTCTGGTAATCTTCCATCTCTTCACATTGTAACTGTATTTATTACTTAGAAATTTAAAATTGGAAAGCAATTCCCAGATCCTGAAATTCCTCCCAGGAAACTAGAAATAAAAAGCATCTTAGACACCGTGAAGCGAAAGTTGGTTTGGTTTTGTTTTTCTTGTGTTCCTTCCTATTTTCCCTAAATGTGTGCAAATCTAACCTGCGAATGGGAAATAAATTCAATAATTTGGGTTCATACCTTCGACTTCACGTGAGAATATCTGATAATATTTTAAGTGTTCTTAATAATCAGAAAGAATGTAAACTCCACAGAATGAGTTCAGAAATTATCATAACTAATTAACCCTTCTATGACATTTAAAATTTTTGCAACTGTTTTAGGCACTGAAACAAGTTATGTCATGATTCAGAAAGAACCGGTGTGGGGAAAGCCTCTCACCACCGTGGTGGCTCCCCTCCTGGGTGTTCACATCTGCGGATGACCCTGTGAGAAGGAACTGTGACTTGCTTCTCACCAACAGAAGGAGGCAAAGCTCACGAGGCATCCCTCGTCTACTTGTCTGGGTTATCTGGACTGGTTTTACCCAGGTAAAACAGACCTGTGGCTCAGTAAACGTGGGTTTGTGGAGAAAGAATAGCATAACATTCTATTTTGAAACTTTCAGGAAACTGTAAAAACTGTCCCTGCTGCTTTGATTTTAACTCACTGGGTCCTTGGGCAGGTAGGTGCATTTGCATCATCCTGTCACCAACACGGATGCCCCCTCCAGATAGGGTGCACGGGCCTCCACCCAGGAATGCTCAGGTACTATAGCATGTAGTAAAATTTTCTTTTTCTTTCTTTTTTTTAATCTATGCCTTTTGCATGCATTTAAGTATCATCAGAAGTTAAAATGGTATGTTGCCACAGACACCCACCTCTGTCACTTGCATCTCCTGCTGATGTTTTAACTACATCCCTTTCTCCTCGTGGCTTGTGTCTGCATCTTTTCTACACAGCACTGTTGCCCACTGCCTCCTATAATCACATCTCTAGCATATAGATTTGATTTTTGTGCTCTGTTTCATAGCAAACCCTCTCCCATCCCACTGTGGTGAGCCACGTATGGTATGGAGATGGGGTGGTGGAGACAAGTCAGGGGCAGCCAGAGCAGAGGAAGTTCCCAGCTCTGACACAAACTGGTAAGAGAACGGGGCACAGGAGTTGGACTTCCCAAGTTCTCCTTCATCCAGGGATCACGCATTTGCCCAAAACTGCATGCAGCAAGTACCTAGCCTGACTTTAGCAATCCCACACTCAGAAACATTAGCCCAAAACACAGCAGCATCAAAAATGCACTGAGGTCATATTTAACCTAACATGAGAAAAGGTCAAGTTCACAGCGTTCTGCTGGGGTCACCGGCACCTGACCCATTACAGGATGAGGTTCCAGAGCTGGGGATCGATGTCTGAAGACTTTTGTGAGTGCTGTGCGTGCTTTAACACTGAGGGACATGAGGGACAGCACATTAAGGTGAAGAGAACAACAGTTTTGCTGTTGCCTCTACTTGTCCAGTCCCAGAATTCTGCTGTCTCTCGGCTTCCTGGAAACATCAGTGGCAAAGCAGGTGGGCACCTGCTAGGAGGTGTTACCTTCCATTCAATCATGAGTTCCCCCACCCCAAAAGTGCCTGCTGCCAACAGGATCTAGAGGTGGACTAGCCCGTTCTCTGGGGTTCTCCCACAAAGCCTGAGCTTTGCTCTGAAGAAGAAATCAAGAGTTTGATTCACATTCAACAGAAGGTTGCTAATCCAACACCATTCCTTAGGGATCAGGTGCTCTGATCCTCTTAGAGTACTTCCACGAATTCAAGACTCAAGTACGACATGCTGTTTAGAAGGAAAGTTGGATGGTGTTTGTAGTTTTAACCAGAGAACCCACCCATCCCCCCCCAAAAAAAAAAGTAGAAAGAAAGATGGGAAATCCTCCTTTACAATGGCTTAAAGTGATGAAACTTTAGGACTCCAGGGAGAAACTGAAACCTGGTCCACTACCTTCTGTCCCATGGACCGTGGGCCCGTGCTTGGCCTCTCTGAGCACAGGGGACTCTATGTGTGAATCGCAGACCTCCTGCCACAACGCAATGAACGGCATGAGGATCAAGCACAGCTGCACTCGGGACATGAAGCAAACACTGCTCGCTACTCCCCTTTCCCTGGTGGGTCTCGAAGGTTCAGCAACTTGCAGCCGCTGTAGAACTGGGTTGAAATGCAAGATTCCTACAAGCTTCTATGACCCTTAGTCCCATGGCTTCCTCTGACTTTACCACATACACACACATGCACACACACACACACGCACACTCCTGCAGGGCTCGGAAGCAGGAGTACCTGGAGGACCAACACCTCTGCAGGACCATGCCCCTGCCCACCTTTCCTCACAACACTGCCCCACTCTTGATCCTTCCACAGAAAGGCTCTAAATTGAGCGCCATGGTCACCCATGACCGCACAGCGTGAAAATCACGGGGCGACTGCTGCATTCCTTTGCCTTCCTCGATAGCAATTATTTAAGTCATCCATAAAACCCTGAGCAGAGAAAACCTTCATGCACATCTTGCTGAAGGCACCCTGCACAAGACGGAGCGGGGACGGAGCGTCCTGCCACGGTGCCTGATCAGCTCCCACACTCGCCTCTCAGCGTAAGTGCGAAGTTTGTTTCTGGTGATTGTTATTTTTTTCCCTGGAGAAAACATTTCAATCAGCCATTTGCAGGGCTGGTGGGCTGACCAGCTGTCTGAGCATCATTACTCTTACAATGACACAGGAAAATGAGCCGTGGGTGTCCGAGGAAGTATGTTTTTTTGCCACAGTATCGTTAGGTTTTTATTCATTTTACTGAATGTGCTGTGGAAAATGAAGCATCTGCCCATTTGCTTTTCAAGAGCTCGGTTGCGATCTGGCATTTTAATGTTTTGCTCTATCTCTGCACTCTTTCCTTGTTTCTGTTTGTTCTTGGGCTTTCTCACTGGAATGCAGAAATTGTAGAAATTTCTAAAACATTTTACTGATAGAGATTAACTAGGTACTCCATAATGAATTTGACATTTTTACTTAAAGAAATTAAAAATGTTGCTGTTAACACAGTCCAGAGCAAATCGCCCTTGTAATTATCCAAGAATGGCCGTGGCTGGCTCCCGCTGGAAGTATCTAGCCTGACTTTCTGAATCCCACACTCAGAACATTAGCACAAACACAGCAGCATCAAAAATGCGTGCGCTGGAGACCTACAACCCCTGCAGCCCTGTGCTGAGCTGCCTGCAGGAGGCAAGGTGGGCGCTGCCCACGCATGGCATCAGAGGCTCTGTGGGCAGAGACACGCAGACCTGAGACGTGCCTCCCTGTCACCCCAAGTGAGGTCCTCTGCCTCGCCAGGACACAGCCCGAGGCCCTCACCCGGGGACAAGCCATGCTGGCTCCAGCCTTGGGCTACCAAGCTCACACAACTATAGAAACAGAAAACAGACTGAGACCCCTGCTTCTTGTGCTCCCTGGAGAGGGGGGAGCAGCCTCAGCATCCCAGATCAGCATTCACAGGTGAGGGAGAAGGGCCATGCCAGCAAAGGCTTGGTGACTGTGGTAAGGGGACAGTGACAGTGAGAAGCAGGAAAGGGAATGTGAAGATGGCAGACATGAGCTGGGACAAGACCCCAAAACAGGGCATCCGGGAACGCCAGCAGCTGTGAGAAGCAGAGGTGGTGCACAGCTGGGCATTAGATGGGGACACCTCTCCCAAGAGGCCCACGACCCCGAGTAGAGAGTTACCCCACCCCAAGGACGTGGCAGGAGAGAGAAAGGAGGTACAGACAGGGAGGTGTCCTGGGCTCAGCATCATAGCAGGGTCCCTCAAACCTGAGATGCCCCTGGCTATGCGAATAGAAAGTGGCTGGAGAGTGCGGCCAGATGGGGGCGAGGCTGCTGGCTCTGATGCTGGAGAAGGGGCCACGGCAAGGACAGCTCAAGTTTGGCCCAGGCGCACCTGTGTTGGACTTCTAGGCCACAGAAAAGTAAAATGAGACCTTGTTCCTCAGCCTCTGGGCTTGTGGAAATGTGGCCAGAGAGAAGTCATGTTCAGCTCCTTCAACAATGCAGGAAGCTTCTCGCAGCCACGGGACGGATACAGTGCATCACGGTCCCCGGCTAAACAGCTGTGGGGAGGACCCCACAGATGGCAGATTCAGAAGCAGAAGGAAATTGGTGTGGTTAGGGTGGTCACACCTGCACAGCTACCTCCAGTCAAGTGGGGACAGCTTGCACCCACAAACACTTGCACACATGCACACAGATGCACACACATGGACACACACATGCACACATGTATGTACACACATGCACACAGACATGGATGCGCATACATGAATGGCACATAGATTCACATGTGCATGGATGTACACACATACACACATGCACATATGTCTGCAAACAAGACACAGACACATATGCACATGAATGAACACACAAACATGGATGCACACACACGAATGACACACACATGCATGCACAGACATGGATGCACACATACACATGCAGAGGCATGGATGCATGCACACACACATGTATGACACATGGATCCACATTCTCACATGGATGACATGCACATGGATGCACACTCACACACATGGATGACACACAGGTGACCATACCTGCACACACATGCATTGGTACTTGAATAAATTTCACTGGATGTGCCTGTGTGGCACCATCCACCTGAGAAACCTAATTTCGGAAGAGTTCAACAACATTCCCATCCTGGTTCCCTCGTATCTATTGGTGCAGTAGTAGCAATAACGAACACCTTATTCATTGGTGTTTGTTTGCTTTCCCAGAATTAGAGTAGTTTTTTATTTTCTAATTTTAAAAGAGCCAGTGGACAGAAGATCAATCAATTAAGAACCCCAGGAACCCTTCGGCAGGTGTCAGGTGTGAGGCGAGCCCGATTCAGTTGTCCGTAAGGCTCCACCCCTGGACTGCCAGGGCAATGATGTGCTTCCTGTCCTTCCTGAGCGGGAGGGTGTTGTGACCGGTGTGGGGCACAGGGTAGCAAATGCTCACAGAGCCTGCTGGGTCATCTAGCAGGGATCTGCTCTAATTTCCTCGGGATTACACTGTGCAGGTTACCAGAGAAGGTCCTGAAGCACATCTTGAAGACATGACATGGACGCTCCTCACACATGGATCTCTGGATCATGCTTCCTTCCCCAAAAAATCTGAGATACCAGGAGTAATAAGAGGGGAAGCACCAGCCATTTTTTTCTATGATGCACAATATGTGCAAATATATTCAGAAAAATGAGGGTTTCAACATATTTTGAAGGAAACAACAACTTTTTTAAAAAGGTAGTTGGGGCTGGGCATGGTGTCACATGGAATCCCAGCAACTCAGGAGGCTGAGGCAGGGGGATTACAAATTTGAGGCTAACCTCAACAACTTAGCAAGATCTTAAATAACTTAGCAAGAACCAATTTCTACTAATACAAAAAGGGCTAGAGGTGTGGCTCAGTGGTCAAGTTCCTGGGTTCAAGCCCTAGTGCCAAGGAGAAGAAAAAGAAGTAAGAAAAAGGTAGTAGGATTTTCTTATTGTTGCAAATTTTGAGTATATTTGCATGTGAGTATAGAAGTCAATGTTTTAATTTTAATATTTCCCAGATTTCAAAAGCTAGGCTTTTCTAATTTGGAGTTAAATTACTCTCCTATTTGAAAATGTAAAAGACATAATATTTTATATAAATATGAAATAAACCATAGATTTATAAAAAATATCAAATAAAATGGCTTGGCACATAAAATTAGGTTTCATATTCTAAATATGTGTAAAATTTTTCTGTTTCTTTACATTTGCAAGAAGGCTACTATTAACCCCAGAACACTAAAGTATGTTCTAAATTTCCTAAAGAAGCTTAAAAATATTCCAATTGGTAGAGTAAAATAATTAATATGTGCAGTGACAAATGGGAGATGGCAAAAGACGAGGACACCAAGAGGATGTGGAGAGTGATGGGGTCAACAGCAGGACTCGTGGCTGAGACTTCAGAGGACAGAATTCAGGAGCACAAGGAGGCTCATCTGACACACATTAGCATCCAGCTGCCCTGCAACCAGACTTTTGTAGTTGTTTTGGAATTGAACTACATCTAAAATCTAAAGTAGCTCATTGGACTTTTCTCTTTTAAAGCTGTTGTTATCTAACCCTTCATAGTTCTTAAATTATTAAGCTCGACATCATGAAAAGTGTTTATGTACTACTACGCGTGTTAGTAAACATTCATAGGTTGGTGTCAGACTTTTTAATAATGAATGCATAAATAATAAAAAATCGATGATTCATATAACACTTCAAATTATTTTAAAGTAACAAGTCGTTAGAATTGATAGCACTAAAGCTGAAATAATTGTGTTGAAATAGATGCAACCTCAGGTCCGGAAATGTTATTGATAATTTAATTCATACGTGGGGAGCAATTGGTCAGCCTGGAGCAAGAACAGTAACCATGTTTATGTGGATTAGTCTAATTCTTCCCATTTCCAGGAATCAATCTTCAGACGATACTTATTATAGCATGAAACATTTAAGATGAGAAGAACATGAAACTTAAGAATCCGAGAACAGAGGATAGTCCAGTGTGTGCTCCTGAGTTTGGTCCCTACTTTAACCCAGTCGGGCACGTTGCCCCCTGGCTGTGATGTCAGCCTGCAGGAGGGCATGGATGCGTGGTGTCCTACAGCGGAGGTTGTAAGGTCGTGGAATAGGTACATCTTCTTCCTTTTCAGGGTGTGGGCTCTTGTTATGATTGCTCCCCAGTTAGCAGGGCACAAGAACAACGAGGAGGCAGGAGGGGAAGGGTAGAAAGCAGGCTGACTGCAGTGGTCTGCTATGGACCTTTCCCAGCACTGGTTCAGCGGTAACTGCATTTTTTCAAGGAATCAAGTTGCTGCCCTATCATAATTACCCTGTTATTAAAATTCTATTATGTAGTTTTTATAAAAAAAATTCCTACAATCAAGGAAAGCTGATAAATGATGTTTCTATTCATTTACCTTCTGTAGTTGATTAATCTAAGATGAACCATAAGAGCTGATCCTATTTTAAACTTCAGTATCACATTGATTTGACTCATTCTATTTTGCTTTTCTTACTACAAATAATGTTAAGAGAATGAACAAAGTATTCAACCCCAGTTTCAATATGCAATGAAATGATATAAACCCAATCATGCCAAGGTCCAGGATGCACCAGGAGACCTCTAAAATGATGCTGGAATAAGGGATCACAAGTGTGGAAACCTCATACAGTGGAATCAGAAGAACAGGGAGGAAGCTGCTCTGATGTACGGTTGTTTACTCTGATACCCGATGGGAAGTAAGGGGAGCAGTAGGCATCCACAGGAGGTAGCAGCAGTGTGTGATTTCTCTGCATATCTGCCGTATAAATAACAAATGACAACTCAGTCTCATCCCAAGTATCCCCGAGAGCAGCAGAGCCCTGGGAGGAAGCCCTTTGCGCCGTGAGGAGCCACAGTCAACTCCCTTGCTCTTCCTCCTGGACTCCTCCTTCCTGGGATCATTCCCTTTCACTCCCTCCTCAGCCTGCCCTCTAACAGCAGCATGGACATGTTCCAGTATTCTTTGTTACTTTGCTTCCTTTTTCTTTTTTTGGCACTAGGATCAAACTCAGGACCTTCTGCCCACTGGGAAGTGCTCTAGCATTGACCCCAGCCCACATGTCCAAGTTCACCATCTAAAAGTAACACGGGTCCCTGGAGTCCAAGTCCTTTCCAGATATGCAGCTATCTAAAGATACATCTATACAAACACGCACACACACACGCATCTCAGCTTCCTAAGTCTTCCCTTTGCTTTGAAAAGGTATTTGCAAAACTGCAGGGATGAAAGCACCTGCCCTGGGCCCCTCCCATGTCCTGCTCTGCTCCTGGCTGTACCCTTCCTCACCAGCAGGTCCTGGATTCTAAAGACACTTATGGCTGTCCTTCTGATGATTGGTACCATTCGAGGTTCCTTGGCTTTCATGACTGTGCAGCCCCTGTCAAGCCAGGGAGCACTTTCCAAGACACCAGGAGCAATGGGCCCTCCCTGCTGGCCTGGCCTGCACACCTGCCCCCATCTCCATGACCAGGGCTCATTTCCAAACCGTCTTGGAATAGCTGATCCTGCCACCTCCAGCAGGCCCCACCCCACACTCTGCAACCCCTTCCTCCACTGGACCTAGAGCTCCTAGCTTGCTTCAGTATAGGATGGACAGACCTCAGCTATTGGTTTGGGTTTTGCTAATGTCTTTGTTCACAAATTCAGCTGCTTTATTACAGGTTAAGTTTAGTATCCTGCTGTGAAAAATAAGATATATGATATCAACTAAGGCATTAAAGCCTGATTTTCTCATTTTTTGATTCTTTTATTAGTGCATTATAGTTATACATAATAGTTGCTTTTCATTTGACATAATCATACATGCATGGAATTTAATTTTCTGCTTTTCGGTCCCTAGTGCCTCCTTTCCCTCTCCACCTCCCTCCCCCTATTCATCTTCCTCTACTCCACTGGCCTTCCTTCTATTTAGTTGTTTATTTTTACCCAATATTTCTCCTTATGATGTTATTGTGAACATTGGGATCTTTAATGATCTCAATCATTTTAAAGAAGAGATGAAATTTTAAGCTTTGAACTGTAAGCAGAAAATACTGTACTTTTGTTATTTCCTAGTGTAAATACAGGTTCATCTTAAAATTTGTGAATATACAAGTAGGAAATTACACATGCAGCCAATTTTTAAAAGATTTAGAGCAAAAAAATCAATAAGTAATTAAATAATATCCCATTAAATATTTGAGTAGCTCTGAAAAAAAATTTATCTGAACGGGACCAATTTTCCACTTTGCTTTGCTTGTTTGGTTGTAGTCTTAATTTTGGGGGTAACTTAAAGCAGTAAAAATCAGTAAATCTTTAACATATTGAACTATTAAAGATCTTTCAGATCCAATTAGCAAGCACTCAGGGGCTTATCTGCAAGGTCTCAAGACTCTTACAGATCAGTTTTGCAAAGGCCCACAGAGCTAATGAAAGAAATGTTTCCAAACGTCACTGTCTTATCAGCCTGTAGATAAGGCTTTCCACAAGACAGCCTTTGCCTAGAATAAACTCAGTGTGTGAGCCCTGTTTGGACTTTCTCCCATCTGTAAGCATCTCTGCAGGGAATAGTTATTATAAACAAACAAAAATAACCACACCAAAACACAAGTTTCAAAATTATTTAAAATTCGAGCATACTTCTTTCCTCTAAAGGTTCATGTCCACATGTGATTGCTAATCCCATCTGAAAATGCTGCTCTGATCACTAAGTTATAGAAAACCATTAGAGCATTTTAAGCTGATTTATCTGCAAAATTAGGCTTGTCAGATAAAAAAAAAGAAATCTAAAAGACTGGGTTTTCTTTTACTCCTTTCTTTAACTTACCATCATTATATCAAATTTAATTTCATTTAACTTTCTTTTTTTCTGTTTGTCTTTGAAGTAGTACCGTCCATATAAAATCATTCCAACTAAATCATTGTCATAACTTATTGTGTCATCAAATCAGCAAATACATTGCAATTTGTGGACAATGAGGTTTTATCATGTTCAAAATTAACTGTATGGTTGAATATAATTTTCTTGGTTTTATCTTTTGCATAATTTTGAGTATTCAAAAGAATATTTAGCCAAATTGGATAGAAAAAATAGCTTTGCTAATTATTAGAGAAAACTCATCTATAAACTGTTCAGGAGAACAGACTCCACCTGTCATGTTCCCTCCAAAGGCACAGCAGGGCCCTTGGTCTGAAAGCAGGTTGTAGGGGAGTTGAGCTTCAAACAAGGTGGCCCTGCCAGTGGGGACTGACCAAGAGCCCTAGGAGTCCCCTGGCCTTCCCACAATTCCCTTCACACTCTTCTTAGCACATCTACATTCAGGAGATAAGTTCACAGTAGGAGTCTTTGAAGGTGAGAAAGCACTTATTCACTTTTAAAATAAAAACTTATCTGCAGAAAACACTGCACTACTTGTGGAGACAAACAGGGAGAAAGTCAACTCCATTCCCATCTTAGCTCCTAGATGGAGGTGTGAGCCTGTGCGCAGTGGCAGGGTGTTTATGAAACCCTACCCAGCTGGAGGGGGCCCTGGCCTGATCAGCACACCAGCCGGGCTAGCAGGGAATGTGTAGAACGGGTGCAAGGGCTCTCAGTTACCTCCCAGGTGCCTCTCATGTCTCTCTCAGCTTTTCATATTCTAATGGCATTTGCTTCTTTCACTGACTAGTTGGCATGGAGGAAGATTGTTCTAGAACAGTATGTAGACCTAGAGTCTGAGCATCCAAATGGTTATCTACAGTTAACTTGAAAATTCCAGGTGAGCTAAAAGGTTTTTAGGAAGAAAATCTCACGCTGGTGTGGAAGATGTGCTTTTTGTGTTGGGATTTTATCGATCCTAACACTCTAGAAAATTAAAAATGTGCTTACATTTGTTCCTTCTGACTGGGAGATGGAAGGGATGTAGAGCATATTTATTTAGACTTACAGACTCTAGAGACTGTGGATTTGGAAAATGTAATTTTTTTCTGAAACTTACACAAATACGAATCAGGGCCTGACATAGTTCGTGGTTGGTAGCTATCTAAACAATGATTCAGTCTGCCGCTGCCACCATTTTGTTAAAGAAAAGCAAGAAGAATCTAAAAGCGGAAGTACTTAATGGCAGGAAATCCTGCAGGTGAATATCAGCAGTTACAAAGCACTTGTCCTACACCTTCCTTCACCTTCCATCCCCTGGCAGCTGGGCAAACCCCACGCCACAGCCACAGGCTGGTTCCCGCACTGGCCTTTGAAGAAGTTCCGGATTCCAGTCTGTTACCCCCAGGAAGCAGAAGGCAATACTTCAGCAACTGAGACGGAAATAGTGTACTTCCTCATGGGCCCAGCTGGCCGTCCCCTTCCCAGCCAGCTGAGATCCTAGTTGCACCCTCTTCATCACAGGCCCCTTGATGTTTGGTTTTCTTATGCTTCAAAAGAAAGTTTCTGATTTAGGACCCAATCTAAGGCTGCTTTGTGCTCTGAACTGTCTAACCAAGAAGAGTGTAGATGCTTCGCTCAGGCGGGCATGGGATTCTCAACAACATCTGGAAAGTCTCTCATCAGGAGATAAACCAAGAGTGGAGGGACAGAGTCGCCAATAGGAGCCTACTTCACCAGTGGTCTGTGCTGCCCGTGAGTCGGATGGGCCACTCGGCCATCGTCACAGCTTTCTGCTGTTAGGTCGCACATACAACTCACAGCTGTCGATGTGCAGCCCGGACGTTTCTCCAGGGACATGTGCCCGGAAGCACTTCCTGTGGCCCCTCCACGTTCAAGTCCTTCCCAGGGCTGCGGGAGGGACATCAGGCAGGGACTGCTCCTCTGTAAGGAGGACAGGTGTCTGGAAGCTGCTGAACCCCCAAAGAGGGAAATGCAGCGAATAAACCGTGAGAGGCGTTATATGTACCAAGTCCAGAAGAGACGGTTAGGCCTACTCACCTGCAATTGGAAAGAAACAGAACACCACTTTCCGTGTTCTTAAGGAATTTACAACTCAGAGCAGGCATGGCTGCTCAGCAACCGAGCCTATGGGTGCTCCCAGTGGGAGGCCTGGGCCTATTGGCCCTTTCCAGGTCGTCTGTCTCTGTGACAGCGTCTGTCATAGACTGAGCTTCCCAGAGAGGATTTGAGAGGGAAGAGGTCAGGAGACAGGAGTGACCGTCGCAGTGGCTGGAGAGGTGTGGGCAGAGCTGAGGGTCCCAGCAGCCCAGGTGTGCCTGCAGCACTGTGCATGGTGCTGTGGGTGGAGCGAAGGCCTCTCTATGGGGCTTGAGTTTGGGATGTTTTGTTTTGCCTGCAACCACTGGGGACACTTTGACAGTTTTCAGGCATGACTGTGCTTTTTCCAGGTTTGCTTGGAAAATCCCACTCTGCTGTCACTCATCAGGATCTGCAGGCCTAAGGGACACTGTGCCATCCTCCATTTCCTTCAAGAACTGGTTCAGCTTCCCTGGAAATCTCTTCTCCCTTACTCCTGTTTTTCCTCTTCTCTCATCATCTTGAGATTGAACTTAATCATTATTGCAAAATGTTCCACAAAAAAACAAACAAAGCCCCGTTCTGTGATGGGGTCTGGATGGGGTCTGCCATGTGCCAGGCATGGCCACCTGAGGGAGAGCTTCTGCCCTGGTCAGTGCCCCTGATAACCCCCACACGTCCCCGCACGGCAGGCCGCTTTCCACAGTCGCGGCCATGGATTTCCCTTCTGGGCGAGGGCACAGACCTTTGCCCAGGCTGTCTTTTCTTCAGAGGACTCTTAGCTACTCCCTGGGAACTGCGTAGCAACAAGAACCTCTCCTCGAACGCGCGAAGGTGCGTCCATTCTCGTTAGTCCTGCGTGCGCTCTTTCCGGCTGCTCTCTACTGCAGGAACAAGCGCTGTGCTTGGTGCCCTCCGAGAGCGGGCCCATGCCCAGCTGACCTCTGCCCTCAGACAGTTCCAGGAAGAGCAGACTTCTGACCTGGCCCTTCACTCTGCCCGACACAGGGGTTTGGTTTTGTTTTCTTGTTTATTTTTTTTTAAACTTATCTGCCAATTACTTTGTACCTTTTCAGAGCACAAAACTCTAAGAACCATGACACCTATCTTGCAGGAATTCCCAAGGGCCATCCCTCAGCACTTGCCAAAGTGAGCAGGTGCATGGATGGGCTCCGATTTAAACACTGACACTCGTGTGCAAGGCAGAACATCTGGCCAACGCTGGCCAGGGCACGTGGAGTTCAAAGGAACAGTGCTGAAAAGTGGGTGTCCAGTGACAGGCAGCAGAGGAAAGGCGGTGTCCAGGGGACACCTGACCACAAGACCCGCCAGCCACTGTCACCCACCCTCTTAGAGGGCCACTCCTGTGGTTACTTGGAATGCCTCTCAGATGACAGAGCTCAAGAAACAGCAACCAAATGAATGGACTGAGTCACAAAACCTCCTTGCTCTTGTAGAATGTCTCAAGTTACGACAGGCTCACTTCACTAGAATCATAACGTGAACGCATTAAACTGTGCATGTGTGCATGTGTGTGCATGTGTGCATGTGTGTGCATGTGACGCGTGCCTGCGTGTGCAGATGCACCCAGAGCTCATCACAGGAGCCCTTCCGTCACAGACCTGCTGCACTTTGACCGACTGGCGTGACTTGCAGCATAACCCTCCTAGAAACATGGAAACAGGAACTTCTAAAACAAACTCCATGACCACAGTGCCTATATGATGTTTTCTTTCTGGATGACTCGAACACAAACACGCACAGCTCACGTGAGACGGGGCACAGGACCAACTGTCAGATTAGCGAGAAAGCCAAGCTCGATTGGCTCTCAGTTTCCACGCTGTCTTCCAAGCTGGCTCGGAGCAGGCCAGGCGGCCAGCAGCCCAACAACAATGCTCTATTCCTGACTCTGAATGGGTCTCAGTTCTCAGGGTGCCAATCCAGCACCGCACAGAGCATCCCAAAGAGGCCTCAACAAGGCGCCTGTGTGCGGGGCACAATGGCCATGCCAGCTGTGGATGTAGGTGGCCGTTTCACGAGCTCACTCCCGACCCCAGCCCTTTGCGCTGGGGTGCCTCACCCACTGCCACTCCACCACACAGTTACAGATGGCAGCTTTTCCTGCAAAATTTAGTGCACGTGTGAATAACAGACTCAGGCAAAGCTACTAGAAAGGGTTTGATACTCCTTAAATTTCCTCACTGAACCAAGAGGGCAGGGCAGGCAAATTTCCACAGGGAGACTTTCTGTCAAAGAGCTCTGGGTTCAGACTTCCCCCCAATACACATTTACATAAAATGCACAGTGAAAGTTCTTGTTGCTCACATAAGATGGGGTCAGGCATAGAGGGGAAACTGTGCTGGGCATGAGCTTATGTATTTATTTATTTTTAAATGCAGCTCCTGAGCACCGATGGTCTTCCAGGAAACAGTCCTGTCCTGTGTCCAGGCACCTCCCTCGCCCTCCAGGCCACACCTGCTGTCCTCTCTTAGCAGCAGGGGTTCCAGAAGTGCAGTGTGGGGGTGATCAAAGTGAATGTGATTAGTCCTAACAAGTGTTAAGGGGAGACAGCAAAGGAGGAGAAGGTAAGAAGGAGTCCTCTCATGCAAGAGGGACTTGCACCAGGGGCTTTGATTGGTGTTTTTCAGGCTGGGCCTCAGAGGAGCCACCCATTCCAGCCTCCTAAGTCAATTTGTCAGCAGCCAAATGCACACACTGTGCTTTCTGTTCTCACACTGCCTGCCTCCTGTGTTCCTGTGGCACATGAGCAGCCTGTCACACCTGAGACTTCTCTGCTCAGTTCAGCCTCCTTCCTGTTCCTCTCCTGCTCTGCCCTTCTGCCATGGTTCTGCTGCCTGGAACATTGTCTCCCTCTGCGGAGATTCACCTGTGACAGTGGGGCTCTGGAGCCCCTCCCTCCCACACCCAGACAGTGCTGTGAGATAGAACATTGTCCTCCAGCCTAGGAACCCCGTCTAGGACTCTCGCCCTCCCCAGAGTGGCCTGCCCCATGGCGGCAGGTGCGCAAGAGCAAGCGTAGGGTGGAACTGAGAGTTCCTGGCCTCTTGGGCCTTAGCACTGAGAGGGTAATCTGAGGTGTGTGTGGATGTTGACTTACAATTGCCCTCTTCTTGATAGGAAGAGAAGTGTGCAAGTGAAACCACACCCAGGAGCCTGGGCCCAGCCTCCCCTTACTCACCCAGGTGTGCTCTGGAGGTCCCGCCCCAACCCCACAGCTCCAAGGAACACATGGGGTCCACGGTGGAGGAGAGTCAGGAGGCAGGGAAGGGAGTGATCTCATGTGCTGCCTGAGGCTGCAGGAGTCAATGGGGACGGCCACCAGCACACCCAGGGTGAGTCTGCTCAGGGTGTGCGGTGGGCCCTCGATCACCACCGGAGCTTCCTGGGACTTTGCTGGGGTATTTAAAATTCATCCTGGCTATTTCCATGCAGAAGCAATTTCTCTGAATTTACATATGAAAATGGAAACACACCCACGCTACGTTTCCTTGAGCTCTCAATTCTTAGCCTATTAAATTAAGTCAGAACGTCCAAAATCCAGATTTTTTTTTTAGCCATTTCTAGTGATTTCCTGTTGGCTCCGTGTATCTCAATTCGACTAGACCATTTCTTATCACCTATTTTTAAGCTCTTTTTTATTTTACATGAATGTGAGAATCTATTTTTTATAACATTTTTTTCCCAACAGATTTTGCATTTGCTTCCCTAAACGGACACTCAAAAGCTATCTCTTTTCAGTCCAGGCAAGTCGTCCATGCTCTCCATGATGACAAATCTGCTCATCCTGAAGTCTAACTTCAGTTACGCGTTGCGCGGTGATTCAGTGAGTGGTTCAGGAAGAGCCTGTTCAGGTGCCATTTCCCATCACATGGTGACAGTGGACAGGGTACGTCCCACTCGTGAATACCTACCCCAATAGCTCAGGACATGGCACCAGACCCAGCACCTCCTTGGCTCTGTGTCCTTCCTGCAGACTGCATGGTGTCCCCACTGGGTGCACTAAGCTCCGCAGCATTTGTGCTGAGGAAACCTTTACAAGACTCTCTTCCTTCATTTCCTCTTTACATAGGTGGCTGCTTTTCTTGTCTAATCATTCACATCTCCGAGTAGCTGCATTCACTTCCAGAGTAGGTTCAGCTAGCACTTTGACCGGTCCAGGGCTCAAGAATTATTTATAAAATTAACAAATCCAAGCGCCTCTGCAATGAGTCCTCTGACCATAATCCATTATCCAAACTCTTCCGAGCATCTCAGGGGCTGCTGTGCAGGCCTCTGGACACGCACTGTGCCAAGGGTTATTAGATATGGCACTCGATGAGGGCAGGGTGGTCGCACAGTCTAGGGAAAGCCTTAAGCACCACTGTGAGGAACACTGTGCTAGTGCCCCACGGAACTGTGGCCACACCAGTGAGCAGCTATAGTGTCTGTGGGAAATGCCGGTGGCTTCTCCCAGGGAAGAAGGGACTGTGGAGTGCCAGGGCTGGAGGTGTGCTCTTCAGGTAGAATCAACAGCTCTCAGGCGCAGGGGAGCTAGAAGAAGATGTCAGGAACGGCCCCAGGGATCTGTGCAGAAAGACAGGTGGGGGAGTCCAGGGCCATCCCAGGTCACTCAGCTCACTAACAGGAGATGAATGTGACTTAGAATAGGAAGAGGTTCAAGGACAGCATGACTGCTGCTCAGTCCTTTGGTCAAACCCCATCCCCACACACTTCCAACACAACACATGATGGGTCTATTGAAACCTGCCCTGGGGGCTGGAGCGGTGGCTCAGTGGTCATAGAGCTTGCCTGGCACGCATGAGGATACAGGGTCAAATCCCAGAACCACTTACGCAATGAAGTGTTGGATCAATGAAAGCCACACGAAAAACTAAATAAAGTGGATTCTCTCTCTCTCACTGTCCCTCTCTTAAAAAAATAAAAAAGCCCTGCTCTGGAGAACATTCCATTAAACACAGTATATCAAATATATGCTGTGCTTATGCTTCTTAACCATGGAAGGCTTGAAAGGCCTGAGCAAGCCCCTTCCTCAAGGACAAAGGGAAGAGGAGAGGCCCTGAGGCGCCAGGACATTTCAGATTCCACCACGTCAGCAGAGACTGGCCAAACTGGCAAGGCTGAACTCTGAGTGGGCTGTTGGGAACTTCGGAATCAAATCACTGAGCAGCCCAGGATGGCAGAGGGCCCCAAGCCCAGGCCTCAGGAGTGCCCGAAAATGGGTCTTCTGAGGACCCCAGGTGAGGCCAGTCTACCTCCCAGCCTGGCAAGACCAGTCTGAGATTAGGGCAAGTCTAAGGGGCTCTGCAGAGCACATGCCCACTCTCCTCTTCCGCTCCAGCCTTCAACCACCTTTCCCCCTGCCTCTGACGGCTCAGCTGCTTTGATCCCACATGCGGGGAGTTTACACCGCACGTGCTTTTCCTGTGCCTATCCCACTCACTTCACTTTGCATGGTCACCTGAGTCAATGATAATGTACTATATATTTCAAAATCACCTACAGAAGTGTTCTTTAACATTGCTGCTACAAAAAATCTTAGCTAGTGAGATAGTGAACATCTGAATCTCAATTGAATCTCTCAATAATGGGTACACATATCAAAATATCATATTGCACCCTATAAGTGGACATAATTATTATTTCACAGTTAAAAGCTAATTATTAAAAAGAGGGATTAAGAAAAAAGCTGGATCCTGATAGATCTGACTCCGGGCCACCCCTCTCCACTGGGTGCTGAGAAGTTTCACAGGCAGTTGCAAACATGCAGGAAAAACACTGAGTTCTTGCTCAGGTGGTGGCCCTAGGAAGGTCCTGCTGTCCCAGCATGAACACCATGTTCAGTATGGAAGGACTGCCAGTCGATTGGGAAGATCATCCTTAAACAAGGATGCAAAGAACCAGGTGGTCATACCTCTATCGCCTCCAATCCTCGCTCAGCCCCCAGCCACACGGCGCAGGATACCAGCGGAGTCCCTCTGCCTCTGTCACGCTTTAATCCCTAAGCCCTGCCTGGAGCCTGGGGGAGAGCCAGTGTCCCCCTTTAACTGTACATGAGCCTCAGCCTTGTCCTGGAAATGAAGGTGCTGTGCACATTGTGCCTTCTCAGGAAACGAGAAAAGGGCTGTGTTCTTACCAATAATCAAGAAAACACAAAACTCAGAAGCGTGGACAGAATCTAAGTGCAATTACCTAAAATCTGTTTGTCAGGGCCTTACCACTCTGGCCAGTCAGGAAGCTCTTCATTTTCAAGGCTTAGCCACTGTGACAGCAGGTGCAGCAATCTGACAGCTATCCAGTCACAGCACGTCGCTTTTGCTAGGTTCTCAAAAGGATAAAAGTAGATAGAACCTTCTTTCTGGCCCAAGGGAGTTTGTACTCAGCCTCCAAGTCACTGATCAGGCTGGATGATCTTCTTGTTTTCACCACACTGAGAGTTGATAGTCACTAAAAATTCCACAAACACATTTTTTTCTTTTTTGAGAGAGAGATAATTTTATTTATTTTCAGCTGGTTTTTGTTTTTCTGACACCTGGTTGTGTACATGGTGCTGTGGTTCACACCTGGGTCCTCGTACATGCCAGGCAAGCACTCCAGCACTGAGCCACCGCTGCAGCTGCACACAAACACACTGACTTCCTCCTGCTCAAAATGCACGGCCAGAAAACCACACACAGGACTAAAAGTGTGCAGTGGTTTACCACCCAGCCTCAATGGTTGTGATCCATTCTTCTTATTTTAAGGAAATAGTTTGGGCTTTAGGAAGTTGGTGATAAATTAGGGCAAACAGACAAGAAAGAGCATTGGGTAGACCCTGCCCTGGAATCTGCACCACACAGCATGACGCAGAGGGACATCCACAGGAAGCAGCATGTGGCAGGCAGGCTGGGAGATCAGGGGCTGCCACACACCCAGAGGAGCCACCTGAGTCGGTGAATGTCACCTTTCCCCAGGAACAGCCACATGTGTCACAGCCATTTGTCTTTCTCTATTGATTGACATTCTGGGTATCTATGCCTTTCACCTGTAATCCTCCTACCAGTTGGTGGGATTCTGAGCTAGTGCTGCTCTGGACCCCTGTAATTCCATCAGCAGAATTAACATAGCTGCCTCTAAGATGAGTGGGCAGGGGTGCACTGGGGACAAAGAACCACTGGGCCAGTGATTGACCAGGTCACGGCCTTGCTCTGTGGGCTGCTCAGGAAAGCCATTGCCTAGTCACTGTCCACAACACGAGAGTTCACTAATGCCCATCAAGGAAAGATGTCCAGCAAGCGGGCCATACATGCAGTGATGTGCCACAGGGCCTCTGTGGAGGAGGCCCCAGGACCTGGACACACAAAGAGCAACTGGAAGCTCACCCTATTTCCCAGCTCCTTGATATGTCACTCGACTTCTAGTGCCCTCTTTGTTCTTCTTTTCTAGAAAGTAAGGAAGCTAGATTTGATCCACAGAACATTTGTGCCAAAGGATACTAGGGCAGATGCAGATTAAAGGGCTACCGGGACAAGGAGCCAGTAAAACTCCTTTCCCTTCCGTTGCTGAAGTTAATTTGTGCATTTTCAGGGCCTCTCAGAGTCCTGCATGGAACATTCACATGGTCATCATAATCACTGATTCATAAGTGTGCACCACGGCAGGGCTCACCCCACCCCAGCACACTCAGTCAGTGGTACTGCATGGAACATTCACCTGCTCATCACTATTTCACAAGTGTGCACCATGGCAGGGCTCACCCCACCCCAGCACACTCACAGTCAGTGGTAATGCATGGAAAATTCATGTGGTCATCACTGTTTCACAAGTGTGCACCATGGCAGGGCTCACCCCACCCCAGCACACTCACAGTCAGTGGTAATGCATGGAAAATTCATGTGGTCATCACTGTTTCACAAGTGTGCACC
>PVKS010010458.1:0-60087 GCA_004027875.1 Aplodontia rufa | reverse complement strand
TATAAGGAAGAAACAAGAAAAACAGTAGTTCTCTTTTGATGGCTACAGGTCAAAGAAAAACCTATTCAAATTAATTGGATTCTATGGTGGAAAAACTCTCAAAAATGTTAAATCAGATGTTTAGTTCTTTGAAAGCCTGTTTTCATAAAACTATTTGATGTGCTAATGATTCGATTGCTGAGGAAGCCCTGTTAATAATATAAATACCGTGGAGTAGTTCATTTAACGAACTTGTGTCTCATACATTTTATAGCATATAGGTTCTTGGGTTTTAATGAGGGACTTAAAACCCAAAGAAACCACCTGAAAAGATGAGTATCTGACAGAATTTGGGATTCGGTGTTCTGTAGTCCACACATATACCCCCAGAAGGTCAGCCAACTGAGGAAGAGGTAGCAGGGACCAAATAAACAGATGGAATTTATTTTTATCTCTCACTTCCACCCCTTCTTGGCTTCGTGATATGGGGTGAATTAACCTCTCTGAATCTCAATTTCCTTATCTATAAAAATGAAGGTTTTAATATCTACCTCTGACAATCGTTTCACTAGTATGCAAGAAGACAGATTATGAATCTGGGATATGATAAGCATGAATGGATGTAAATTCTTTCCCCAAAGGAACTGATTTGGTCCAACTGTGCAACATCTGCTGCTGAGAACCTGAAGAAGGGCTGCTTCTGCCACAGGAGGAAGCAGACAACATGTGGAGTTGTTTTCTTGGGAAGATAGACATGGATCCAACAAGAAGCAGTTACTGAAAGTGACCTTATGTGAGAAGGTGCCAGGTGCAGAGAGAATGAATAAGGATGTAGGCAACAAACCTAAATGTAGCCTGTTACCCTCCCGTTCTTCACACCCCATCCAATCAGTGACCATAACTCTTTCGGGTATTGTCTTAACAGCTCTGGAGAAGCACTGTCCAGTAGGTGTATAATGAAAGCCACATACGCAATTTAAAATTTTCTAGTAATCACATTAAAAAGAATATAAGGAAACAGGAGATGTTAATTCTAATATGTCCCAAATATTATCATTTCAACATATAATAAAAGCAAAAATTATTGATATAATCCACCTTTTTTTACTAAGGCTTTGAAGTGCAAGACACATAACAGATTGCAGTGCATATTCACCACATTTGAGGTGTTCAGTAATCACGTGTCTAGTGGGTATTATGTTAGACTTTAAGAATTGGCTGTCACTATATCAATTTTATCAATAGTAGTAAATTATAAAAACAAATCATTATTTTCATTTACTCAGTACTTAACATGCAATGGACCTTACCTTTTGTAAGCAACACATTGACCAACCTATCAGGTATATTTTTTTTCTAACACATTTTATAGATGCTAAGGCTTAGAAGTATTAAGTAATTAGCCCAACTTTTTAAGTGGCAGATCAATGCTGATCATGCCACCTCTCCTGAGTTACTTCAATAGCCTCCTAACTGGTTGGTTTATTTTACAGTAGGGCATTCTGATACAGCTGTGTCAAAACAGCCACTTCAAATCGCAATGCCATTATTTTGTTATCATCGCCAGATAACTTATGTCAAAGGCATTCTTGACCTTCGGCTATTTTTGAGTCTAACCCCCACTTGTTGCTATATCTTTGAGAAACCTAAATTCCCTCATTGCATTCCTGACTCTGAGTTTAGAGGTATACGGTTGGAGTGCACTGCAGAGTTGGAGTAGGTGCTGGTTGACTACAGTTTACAATTTTATATTTTATAAAGAGCTAGAAGAGAGGAGTTCAAAGGTTCCCAGCACAAGGCAAAGATAAATGTTTAAGAAGATGGAAATGTTAGTTATCCTGGTTTAATCTTTAGACACTGTATATGCACTGTATCCTACAAGCATCTAAAATTATGTGTAAATTTAAAACTTTTTTACAAAGATAATTAAAGAAAAATAAAAGGATTGTTGGGGAAAATGCCAGCACTGTCCCTAGTAGGAATGAGGGTTCTTTAGGGAAAAGACTGGTAAGGTATATGTGAGACAAATCATAGCACATCTCAATGCTTTTGGGAAAGACTATCAGCACTATTTCAGAAGAACTCAGGGTCCAGTTTGGAGATGGAATAAAGTTAGGGTAATTTGAATATCCATCAGGATAACAACTAAAATGGGTGGAATACAGAAAGTGTGCTTAACCCATGACTCCATAGTATTACTTAAAACACCTGAATTAGTCACCATTCGAAGACACCATGCAACCAACTAATATTGAAAATTGGTAAACATAAGGAAAAAAGTCTTCATTTACTCTACATTTCTTAACTGAAGTACTGGCAAACCAAGTAGTAAGTGAAGTGAATTTACTCTTTACTGATCTATTTCACCTGATTAATGAGGATGGGATAATATATTGAAATTATCACCATTTTGCAACTCTGAGTGAGTTAATAGACTTTATAGTTAGTGATTATTATCATCAAAAGACAGGAAAAAACACATTATCAGTTATGAATTAGTGTTGCCAAACAAAGACAAAACCAAATCCCACCCTAAATCTAATCAATCTTCTATACCCAATGAACAATTTATAAGAGTTACCAGAACAGAGGAACATACTACAAAATACTGTGGGGATGTAATTAGCAAAACACACTACGATAAACACAGGAATGATGATATGGGTTTTTTCATTTTTATCTCAATGACTTTCATTTATTTTTTTAAAAATGTTCTCATACTTTTTAGTTGGTGCATTATTGTTGTACATAACAGTGGGATTTTTTGTTATACATTCATGCACACAACATGACTATAATTTGGCCAGGATCATTCCCAGTGATATAGTGCTTTTAATGAATAAATTGCAAAGATTAAAAAAAGAAGGAATGTGTAAATTATATGTGTCCTAAAAGACATGCTGACCAATTACGGTGTGTGGACCTTATTTGGAATCTGATTAAGAAACTGTAAAGGAAATAAAAATCATGTTCTCACCAGCTTATAATTTTTATTTATCGCAGTGCAATTCTTCTAGGATTCTTTTTTTTTTAAATACTATCTATACAGTTTACTTCTTACTTACTTCCATTGATGGCTTCCAATTATTTGTAGGTAAACTTAAGATTTCACAGTGCCCTATTTTAAGGAGTGATAAATGTGAACTTCAGGGCAAGCTTCCTGGAAGTTGTAGCAACTCGTGGTCAAAGAAGATGAAGTACACCAAAGAAGATGAAGCACACCAGGCATATGAGACAATTGAATGGGCTCACTGGCACAAGTGTTTTGCATGTGGGTTGAGTGGGAAGTTGGAGATGTTTGAGGTGGAGGGTCCATGTTGTGTAGCTGACAGTCTGGAAAACTAAGTCTGGGTAGAGCTGATTTGGTGCAATTAGTTTTATCCTTGCATGTTCTTTGTGCTCTGTAAGTACAAATATGAGTCTTACTTTTTTTTTTTTTAAGAGAGAGGGAGAGGGGGGCTGGAGCGGTGGCTCAACGGTTTCGGCGCTTGCCTGGCAAGCATGAGGACCCGGGTTCAAACCCCACCACCACGTACACAACTGAGTGTTGGAGCAACTAAGGCCATGTGAAAAACTCAATAAAGTTGTTTCTCCCTTTCTCTGTCTCTCTCACTGTCCCTCTCTCTAAAAAAAAAAAGAGAGAGAGAGAGAGGGAGAGAGAGTGAGAGAGAAAAAGAATCAATTTTATTTATTTTTCCATCTGGCCTTTGTTTCTCTGACACTTAGTTGTATATGCGGTGCTGAGGTTTGAACCCGGGTCCTTGTGCATGCCAGGAAAGTGCTCCTTACCACTGAGGTTCACTTTCAAAGCAGGGGTTCTTATTTATTTCCCTATCACGTTGTACCTTCCCTTGCACCCACTCCATGCTCCAGATCCTGAAGGTCAGGCTGTAGCAGAGGCTCCCATTGTGTATGGGCTTTGGTGCTCTACATTCAGAAGCAATCACTGCATGGTGCGTCTTGACACCTGGCTGTGAACTAATAATTGCATGGCTAAATTAGAACATCTCTTTTGTGGAGGTGATAAGGAAGCAGCCAGTGGCAGTTCCCAGGACTTGGTTTGAGTTACAAGGGAGGAACACTGTAAATGGCTAGTCCAGAGCCAGTGCTAAATCCAGGTGGTAGATTGAAATGCAGGTACAAAGTCTAACATCAAGAATTGTTTTCAAAGTTCGGTGAGTTCCTTGGGGTGAAGGGTGGTTCAGGTTCCCTTAAGATTTGAGACATAGTTGGCTCTATGAGGCAGGGAGTGAGTCTGGAACAAGCGAGAAAGGGGAGATAGCACTGTGGGAAAACCATGGAGGCAAATGCATTTCTTATTTATTGGTCATGCTGTGCATGCATGTGTGTGTGTGCGAGCGCTAGAGTGTGTCTGCTTGTCTTACAGGGAAATTAATTTAGCATCAGACAGTTCTGGGTTTGACTCTGCTTCCCAGTTTATTGACCATGTGGCTTTGGGTTGGCCGTTAAGCCTAACTTATCCTGTTTTTTTCTTTCAAAATGGAATTATTGGCACATAGTAAGAATTCAACTGAGTGGCTCTTTTTAATGGCTTTATCTCAAAGCTTCAATTGTGGTAAGGTCAAATGATAACCCTGTTTCTTTTTTTTTTTCTGATATTTCATACCTTACTGAAGCTGATACTTAGGATTAAAATAAAAATTCCTTTAAAACTTCCTCTTGCCATATTGCTTTCAAAACATGATAATGAATGGAAATCAACACTGCAAGCAAATTGTAGAGCAGGAAAATGATCATTGTGTTTTTCAAGGAACTGTTAAAAGAAACAAGGGGAAATGCAGCTGCAGCAGCCGGGGATAGCTGCCTCTTGAGGGCGTTTGGTTACAACTGCCCATTAGGAATGATGGGGTCAGGGAATTATTTCAGATGGTGTGGTATAAACCTACATCTAGAATTCACTTATCATTCGGTAAGTAGGCTCGCTGAGGAAATGATACGACAAATCAACCCAAGCTGGTTAAATAAATATTTATGCTTTTTAGAATTTACCAAAGGTAATCAATTATTATAGACACCTGTTTTCTGTTAGATGCTGTAAGTCCTTTGTCATCTGAGGCTCATAAGACCCTTAGAAATCATTCTTCCCCTCTGCATCGTTGCTTCAACCCTTTTGAAATACACTCAATGAGGAGTTATCCAGTTATCGATCAAGTACGTCTTGTGGTGGGGAACCCACTTTCTCTGCCCACGACCCCTCCTTTTGTTAGACATGTGGTTGATGGAAATTGTTTTCATAATTTGAGCTGGAACCGTTTGAGCCCAGAGTTCCACTATTGCTCCTGGTTCTACACTCTGGATTGCTTTCCAGATGCTTTAGAACAGCTGGAATGTCTTCTTCCCTGCGAACTGCAATGTCCAGCTGCTCTTCACATAACATGGTCTCAATTTCTCTTCTTATTCTGATCACCCTCTGAAGTCATGCTCCGTGCATATTATTGCTCCTAAAATCTCATGGACATTATAACATTTATGATTTAATGTGCATCTTTTAGTTGATTTAGTTGCAATGCAATCCCTACAGTATAGATACTCTTTGTTCTTATTCTACCTATGAGGAAGGTAAAGTACAGGAAAGTTAAACAACTTTCTCAAAGCAGTAAATGGAGGAGCCAGGTCATGAACCTCAGTATCCCATATTAATAATCTACTCTCTTAAACACTGTATAATTTCATTTTCCTGAATATAATGCTTCAGTCTCATCTGACTAATGCTAAGGATGGAAAAAACTATCATCTTCTATTTAGGTGTTTTGAGATCACATTAACATGCCTGGCTGGTATGGTTGACCAGGTGCATGCAAGGAATTAAAAGTCAAGAATCAGATTCTGAATTTCTACTCCTGCTTTGCAAAAGGTCATCCTAGAATTTGTCTTGAAGAAAATGGAAGCCTATAATGTGCTAATCATCCTCCTCATTATTATTATAATTTTAAATGTTTTTTCTTTGACTGTTTTTGTTTTTTTAGTTAGCGTCTGGCTGTGTTGCCTGGTCTGCTCTTGAATTCCTGTGCTCAAGATATCCTCCTGCCTCAGTCTCCAGAATAGCTGGGACTACAAGCACATTGCTAAGCTTAGTGCATTAATTATTATTTTAAAATCCATTATACATTTTTGAACGAGGAAGTATGACATGTGATCATATTTACATATTTGAAATATTACTCTGAAGGCAACGTTGAGGACAAATTAGAGAAGGATGAAACTAAAAACAGTAATTTGGATAGTGATGGCAATAAGCCAAGCAAGCTCAGAAAGGATTAGGGATGGAATGGAATGAAGAGATCCAGGCAGTGTTTGGAAGATGTAGAGTCAGGACTCAGTGACTGATTGAATTAAAAGGAACAATGATAATGAAAAGAGGAATTAAAAATGATTCCAGGTGTCTCACTGGGAGCTGTGTGGGTGGTGGCGTCGCTCACCAACATGGGGAATGTAGTGAAATGAAAGGTGCTTTGGACCAGGGTTTGGGTGAAAGGAGGTGGGGGAGAAGCCTGGGAGTGGTGGGAAGGATAAAAAAAAGGAGGGAAGCATCCAGAGAGTGCTACAGGCAGTGGACACAAGCAAGTTCTCAAGAGAGAGCTTCAGGCTGTGGATGCTGAGTGCAAGAGGAAGAATTTTCCAGGAAATGATGGGGGGTGTTGAGGTGGGAAGGGCTGGCTTCTGGTGGAAGCCTGGGATGAACCATCAGTTACTGGATGCTGTGAAGATCACAGTGAAAGGAAGATCGTTGACTAAACTGCTCTAGTGGGTGGTGGTTTTCCTCTGGCTCTAGATGCATGGTTTTTTGTCTTAGTTCTTGTGAACCCCACAGTATAAAATCCCTGAGCTGTCCTTGAGGTCTTCCTGTGTCATAGCTCAGGCAAAATGATTCTAATTTTCTTTATTGCCTTGTCAGCTGTAAACGAATTTGCATTGATGCAGGGACTAACGTGTTTGACAAGAATCATATTCATCATTTCAAAGTGTTCCCTCCGTACTCTAGAAGGATGGTCATTTGGTACAAAGAGGACATGTTTTGCATTAGTGTGTCTGATGATGGTAGGTGATTATCTCTCAAGAAAAAAAAATTCTATTTTATGTATCTCATATTTTCGTGTAAAAATAATAGGTAAAATCTATTTTATCTACAATATAAATGTTAAGGCATTCCTCTTCAACATCTCAAGAAAAGTTAATTTCCTTTATCACTTAATGTATTTTCTGTGGGCTGTTCATTTACTGATACATTCATTTATAAAACATTCGTTATATGACACATACTAGGTAGTAGATACTCTACTGGATATAAAAGATTAATTCCCTGTTTTCAGATAGCATCAGGAATATGGGAGTCTTAAATCAAGTGCCGAGGTACAGCTATGCACTGGGTGAAGTAGCAATGAATATTAATTGGTAAACTGTTGGCAATTTTTGATAGCCTGCTTATTATCATGTGAATTGTATATTGTCTCTCACTGCAGAAAGTTGAAATGCTCTGAACCTTGGATGTGCTTCTGGGATCAGGCTGTAAATATCACACAGCATAAAGAAACATGAACTTGGTTCCGAAAGTTCTGTACCTGCATTCGTTTGCAGATGGACTGGGAGGGCTGGGAACCTCTGGAAGTTAAAATCTTTGGCTACATCACAAGAGGTTTTAGGCAAAACTCAGGTTAGAGGGACAAGGAAAACACTGAGATGCTAGATGGAAGGAACCTGCACCACTTGACTTTTAGAACTGTGCTGCATGACATTTGAACTGCGGGTACAGTTATGAGCTATTTCCCTTACTGTCTGCCCATTGTGGTTATGTCCTCAGTGGTAATGGAGAAGAGAAGGATGGTAGGGTCATTGCAAGTTTGAAGGAAGTTCCTGCACATCTAGAAACACTTCTTGGCAAGCCTGCCACTTTTGTCTCCCAGTTGGAGCTGGTCCTTTGGTGCCTTCCCTGGCTTCAGTTACATAGGTCTAGGCTGGCATGTACACATCTTCCCGGAATAGAAAGGAGAGCAGAGGACTCTGTCCCCATGAGGAATTTAAGCTCATCTCTCCATAACTGCTCAGAAAGCCCCTGTCTCAGACCACCTGAGTCCTGGAATTCCAAGTCATTTCTAACTCACATGCTCCAGGTTTAATTGATCTCTCAAGATTGTGAGATGGGAACAAGGTAATAGGTGGACCAGAGACCAGGGGCATAGAAAGTTCTCTATAGTGGTGTTTCCTATACTGCTCTTCCTGGCTTCTTTTTCACCTCCTCTCTCCCTAAAGCTCAGTCTGAAAAAGGGTGTAAAAATGCAAGTTTGGACTGTATCTGTGGTGGTATGAATGTTCCCTCAAATTCATGTGTACCCTGCAATGTGACAGTATTAAGTGGGACTTTGGAAATCTCAGGGGAAAGTCCTTCGTCAATGGGATGAAGGCATTTATAAGAGAGGCTTCACACAGCCTTTGACCCCTTTTTGAGCTTTTGTCTTCCATCATACTGTTAGATAGTGGCTAGCAATGAGCAGTGAAATGCTTGACAAGGCCACAGGTTTAGTCTTTTTTTTTTTTTTTCCCACATTTATTAGAAGTATATTGCGATACAGGATACAGATAAGGAGGAAACATTGTCAAAACTGTAGCAATCAATGTGTAAACTTTGATAACCAGGGGTAATGCTAACACATCGATAAGCTACTATGGGTTTCATCTAATGCAGTTTCCCCCAGAAGAACTCATGTGTTAAATGGGTATCTAGTGTAGGAATAACATTGGCTTCTGGAATGGTTCCCCCATCTTCCCCGTCACCAGACTCCTATGAGTTCTTCATATACCCTCCCCACTCCCCATCCCCTTCCCTCCACCTTCAAGTTCCCTAGGGAGTAAGCTACTGCCAAGGCAGATAAGCTATGGAAAACATTAGTACACAAGTGCTGAGGGTAAACAAAGACAAAAGGGGAAGGAGAATGCCTCAAGAACAAAGGATCTATGGGACGTCTATTCACAGTCCCCATAAAAGTTGAGATGAACCTAATAGTTACTGGAGCCAGGTGTCTCTTTCTAGCTCAGAAGTGGGTATTCCTTAATAGTGCAGGCACTGAGGTAACTTTTGACCGCTATTAACCCCAATGCCCACTTTAACGTAGGATTGACTTGTAGATTGAAGCCCCCCTAAACAGGATGGCCACCATGACAGTTCTAGAGAGGACCAACTAGGGTAAAAAACTCCACCGCCTGACATGAAGGAGAAGTTGAACACATAATTGGCTAAGGCTGCTGAAGGAGGACCCCAATTTTCAAATGCAATCATAAAAGAGCAATAAATTTGGAGACAGCATTGTCTCCTTTGTCATTCTCTGCTCAGGACGGCCCACTCTCTCTCTTGACAGTGCTCTCTGCTTGAATCTTACTCTGCTTTTACTTTCACCTCTCTTTCACTTATAATAAAATTCTCTTGCATGACTTTTTGTGTCTGACTTTAAATCTTCTTTTGTCGGAACACAAGAACCGAAGTTTGCATTTTCAGCTTCCTGCTTTCCTGTGACAATATGAGGATGCTATTCCCTTAATCCTGAATTTTCCAGCCTCCTAAACTATGAGAACATAAATTTCTGTCCTTTATCAATTGCCCGATTTGTGTAATTTTTCTATAGCAGCCTGAATGGGCTAAAACAGGAACTAAAGCAAAAAAAGGCCTGTATTAAAATAGCTTTAAGTTAGTATTGTTGAATGAGAACATACTGAACATTTGGTCTATGGCTGAAGTGGCCAGGTAATGACTTTCTGTCTGTAAATGAGAACTGGTAAAGGGAGAATGCCGAGCCTTATGCAGCTCAGCAATTATTGCAGTGAGAGAAAGCAAGGTGTCAAACCTTTGGACGAAACCCTGGTGAATGCCTAAAGTCCTCAAAGGAAACCCTGATGTATAATGAGTTAGTGGGAAGAGTAGGGAGGAGGAGGTGGTAGGAAGCATATGTGGTAATTTCCAGGAAATGCACAGGGTCCTCACTCCATTCTGGCATTGATCACGCCCTGAGTGAAAAGTGTCCAATTATGCTAAAAATACATTGGACCGAACAAAGGAAGTAAACCCTATTTATTATCCTGGACTCAGATTTTAAAAAATTGGGCAAAAAATTATTGAGCATTTTTACTGCTGGAAAGGAATAATCTTCCATGCAAATACATAAAGGTCATATTCAGTTAGCAAGAAAGCAGTAAGAAAGGAGTAAATTGCAAGAGAATAATGAATATATTCAGTACAAAATAAGATTGGAACTCAGGGCTCTCTGTGCCTGGAGCAAAGGGAAAGAAGGACAGCAGGTCTTCTCTCTTGGTTCCTGTTTCTAACTCAAAAAAGGTCAGCCATGGGTTCTCTGGAGCCTGCCTGGGACCCTGACATGCCCTGGCCCAAGCCAAGTTTCCTCTTCCCAAGTAGGAGCATGCATGGGGGTTGGCAGCACAAAGTGATGGATGCTATTTCCTCCCTAAGTTGTCAACAGAACTCAGAGCTTTGAAGTGATGGAGGCAAGGCTGCAGATACTGCCGGTTTTGAGTTCTAGGGAAACCAAAAGCGGAGTTTGGGCCAAACTAACCCCCTGATCTGGTATAAGACGTGGTAACCATGTGAGGGCTAAATTAAGCAGAGATGGAAAGTGGTTACCATTAGCATGGCAAGGCACCTGCCCACTCTTTTGTGCTCTAGTTCTTTAAAACTCAAGTCATTTTACACAAGTATTCACCTATTATATGCAAAGCACTATAGTCCTTATAAAGAATTTTAGCAAAGAATAAAATAGATCTTCATAAAACTACTGGGTGAAACAAAAGGAAATTGTAGGCATTTGGCTATTTTGGCCTAAATAGATAGCAGTGTCACATGGCTCAACCTAAGACACTCAAGTGAAGATAAAGAGATAAAGATAATGAAATCAGACTGTGACTAGTCATGTCAGTTGGTGATAAGAAGCTTGGAGAATATTACTTAGGGTAAGCAGGTGCTGTGGGAGGAACGGGGTGGTCACAGGTCAGTGGCCTTGCTAGTTGACTGACATTTTACTGAGAACCTGAAGGAGGTGAAGGATTCAGCCAGAGGTGAGGAGGTGAGAGATTGAGCCATGAGGTAAGGAAGTAAAGGATTTCAGACTCAAGGCAGATGAGTTGCATGTGAAGATGCTGAGGTGATAATGTACTCCTGTTTTTTTTTCCTTGTGGAAACAGGGAACTGCGTGCCAGGCAAGTTCTCTACCACTGAGACACATCGCAGTTCTGTATTACTAGTTTTGAGGAACAGCAAAGAGACTCATATGACTGAAGCAAAGCGAATCACACGGAAGTAACTGAAGGAGAGTAAGCCGGAAGTGAGATCCCAAAAGGGCTGCAGGTGAATGTGGGTACTTCTCTTTCTTCCATTTTATAAATTGGTGCATTTGTTGTGACGCATTTGTATGTGCACACAATGTAACTGCATAATTTGGCCAACATCATTCCCTAATAGTTTCCCTTTTGCTCGGGGTGAAATGGGAGTCATGGCAGTGCTGTGAGCATCAGAGGGACAAGATCAATGTAGATTTTTTTTTTTAAGAGAGAGGGAGAAAATCAATTTTATTTGGTTTTCCATGCGGCCTTTGTTGCTCTGACGCTCTGTTGTGTACCTGGTGCTGGAGTTCAAACCTGCATCCTTGCGCAGGTCAGGCAAGCGCCGCAATTGCTGAGCCACCACTCCAGCCCTCAGTATAGATTTTCATGGAGTCACTCTGGCTAATACACTGAGGATAGATTGCAGAAGGCAAGAGTTAAAGCAGGTGTCGTGTTTTGAGGCTGTAGACACAGTCAAGACAAGAAATGATGGGCATGTGAGGTAGTAAGGTAGCAGTGGAGATACTGACAGGATTGGGCTGGCAGGTTTAGCTGAAAGTTGATTATAGGGTCCGAGAGATGATTATAAAAATGACAATGTGATTGTGTTGTTATCAGGGAAAGCAGATAGTCATAACTTCTTTTTCTGCAGTCACAGGGATTGAACCCATGGCCTTGAGTAGCTAGGCAATCATTCAACTACCGAGCTACATTCCCAGCCATTTTTATTTTATTTTTGGGACAAGTAGTAATCCAGGTGCCAACAAGACATAGACACAGGCCTGAGTTCTGAATCTGCCACAAAGCCAGGGTGTGAGATATCGTTCCTGGAAGCCTCAGCTTCCTTTGTTAGATGAAGCTAATAAACCCATTTGGAGTGTTGGTTGTGATTAAATGAGAAAATGCGTGTGAAGTATCTCACAATAATGTTTTATGTAAATTTTGGTGATAATAAAATGCGCATGGCCTCTGTTGGAGGCTTGGCAGCCCTCCACAACACTTTTGCATATTTTATCTGATTTTGACTTTGGGTGTTTTTTTCTTTTCTTTTTTTTTTTAACTGAGAACTGTTTTAAGGTGGTTTGCTTTTATGTGTTGCTGTAGACAATAGACAATCTATCTCAAACACTTTTACTAAAAAATTGTGACAATTTTGAAATAAATAAAAGTAATTAAATGATAACTGTGTTCGGCCCTATCTGGCCCTCTGAATCCTGCAAAATTCTCGTTTAGTCTCCACCTTCTGATGGCTGTTGACCTGAGGCTCTGCTCCTGACCCCTACTTAGGTGCTCAGGGTCAAGGTAACTTGATGCTCCTGACCTTGCATTCATAAGTCATTAAAACTAGATGTTTGCCTTGATTGCTGTCCCTAATTTCCTACAGATGTAACCTAAGCATTGTCTTCTGATTCTTGTTCTTGTCACAGCCTCCCGTAGAGTCTGAAACTTGGTATTTGAACACCTTCCTGGTGATCAGGTCCTGTAACTAGGGCAACTATAGGATTTGATGCCCGAGCTGTCACACTTCTGAGACTGAAATGAGGAACTATAAACAATTAGGAAGGGACAACCCTATCTATGACATTGTAGCCATATGTCTGGATTTGCACAGGATACTCTGATTTTTAGCCGTTGTTCTAACATCTCCTTAGTATTTCTTTTCTTTCTAAATTATCCTGATTGGGCAATGAATTATAAAACCCATGGCATTACAGATAGATGTTTTTCTGTTAAAATTAACTCAGTTAAAGACTTAATTCCTATATAGTATCTGGATCTAAGTTAGACTGGTTCTTTTATACAATTGGCTTATTTTGGTATCAATAAAATTTTGGTTACTATAGCTTTATAGCACATTTTAATACACTGCAGAACTACTCCATCATTACATTTTATATATTAGAGATGTATATAAAATTGTGTGTTAATTAAAAAACTCTTATAATTTCAATTGCAATTTCTGTTTTCTTGGATTAATTTAGAAAGAAACAATATTTTTTATCAAATCAAGTGTTTCTGTACTTCCTTTCTGGGTTATTATTAATGTACTTTGTGGATTTGCACGTCCCTGCTCTGTCCGCCTTCAGGAATAGCCCACTAGTAGGGTTCATTGCCTCTTGGCAGAAATTATTATTTTCTCCCCCTGTTGGATCTCATGCTTGCACAAACTGTACAGTTTCGCAGTGTCTTAGCAAGGTCAGACCCCACTCCTGTGCCACCCCAGCAGAAGGGCACTGTTCTTTCACCCTTTCCTGGTACAAGAACTGGTCACATAGGGGAAAAAGCACAACATATAATAGAAATACTTTCATTAAGCAGTGCAAGCTTTTAGTACTCTCAGTGAACCTGAACATGCATTTGGAACATATATACTTTAATGGGAAAATAATGGGCCAAAAATATCAGTGGTTCCAGTGAGTTCAAGGTAAATCAGAGATCATACACAGCAGGAGTGGAACGCTAAATTGATAAGGTCAGTGAAGGAAGGTACATTTGGAAAACCTATGGTGTCTTGCAGTGCAAGTGGAAGGCTCATTTTCAACAGGATCCTGCAGGTCAGCTGAATGTTTACCACAGCATAAATGGAATCAGACTGGGTGGTGTCTGTCAGGTTTGTTTTGCTTGAATTTTAGACAGCCTCTGTATTCGCTGTCGCTTTGCAGCTCAATGCTTGGGCTTCCGTTGGTGGTTGGTATTCTCTTTCAGTTTCATTCATGCGAAAATAAAGGCAATGCATGAAAATTAGTAAAACAAAATTGATGAGCTGGGCTTAGTTGTTGATTTGCTCTGTGAGACGGGTGCTTGGCTCTTTCATTACTCTTGTGTATGAGGGGAATTAGGACATAGGTCAGTAGGATCTGTGAGGAGAAAATGCAATCTGCTGCCTAAGAAGCTGATGCTCACTGCCTCTCTCCAGAAAAGCCAGAGCTCCTTTAGGGAAGTGAAATGGCCAAGCAGGGGTCCTGACAACAAGGCCTCTTGACCTTTGAATATCCACATCTCCTGAAGTGCACTTCATTCTACTTTGTGCCAGTCCAGAAAATGTCAAGTTTTACGTTCTAGAATATATATTACCAAAAACAAAACATAAGGAATATACATTCCCCCCCAATGATTTGTTTGATTCAGGATCACCATTTAGAGTGTAGTATGTAGTCTTCAAACTGCTCCACAGATTTTATTGCTCTAAAACTCTCAAGGGTGCTGCAATTTGCAAGGTGGAAACTATGACAGTAAATGTGCAGAGCTGGGATGGATGTGACGAGCTGGGCCTTACTGGTCCCTGGGGAAGGAGAGGAAACCTACTAGGCAGTTGCTTAAGGAGGTACAGAGTATTGGGGAAGCAGCCTGGATGGGGTGCTCCTGCAGTTGTGGGGCAGCAGATGGGTCAGGCGGTAAGACTGGAGGACCAGGAAAAAAGCAGGTGCCTAATAAATAGTTGTTGAAAGAAGCTTTGAATAATTGAAGGAATCTGCCCATACTTAAACTTCTATCTGAATATAGTGGGTAGAGGGGGAAGATATTATTGCTGGGAATAGAGATTCGTAAAAGCCAGTTTGGGTGTGAGCCAAATGCCTATAGGACAGCCCATGATGTTGCAAAAGACCGGATCAAAGGAGAAAGTGTCTTTATAGAAGTCCTGTCCAATGGACTGGCCAGATAGGAAGTTTGTATGTGGCTAAGAAGGGCTGAGAGGAAGAGACACAAGCTGCGTTTAAACTCAGGCTTTGGGCTGTAAACCTCAGGTTGGTCTTGAACGAGACTGTGGCTGAAGAGACAGAGAAGGTGGAAGGGGATCTCTTTGTTACAGCTGCAGCATCTGGCCCTGAATCAGCACAAAAATGAATCCCGTCCCACTCACAGTGGCTGTGGATGGATGAAGAGAATGTGTGGGGTACTGGCTTGTTGGACAAGTTCCTACCCCCATTCTGTCTTCAAGAGTTTGGCACATATAATTGCAATTTTTTTTTCTTTTAAGAGTTTGATTTGTGGGCTGGAGTGGTGGCTCAGCAGTTATGGTGCTTGCCTGGCATGCACGAGGATGCAGGTTCCAACTCTAGCACCATGTACACAACAAAGTGTCAGGAACAATGAAAGCCACATGAAAAACTAAATAAAATAGATTGTCTCTTTCTCTCTCTCTCTCTCACTGTCCCTCACTCTTTAAAAGAGTTTGATTTATGTTTCTTTTTGCAACAACATTTTTGTTTTTTATTTTAAAATTGTTTTTAAAGGAAGTATAGTGTCCAAATTTACATTTAATGTCCAGAGAACATTTTTTTCTTCCTTCTCCCTGCCTCCCTACTCCGAACATCTGTGATTCCCCTAGATTAAGTGTTGCTACGCCTTTTCTGGGTCTAATACATGAGACTGACACCCTTTCACCCAAGCCTGGGTTTTACTCTAGTCTCCACAAATGAGGGAAAACATTGGACCCTTGACTCTCTGGGTTTGGCCACTTCACTCAGCATGATTTCTTCCATTGCCATCCATTTACCTTTAAAGGCTGCAGTGTGCAGCAACTCTTTGTAATGCTAGCCATAAGTTGGATTAGATTTATTTAGGCTCTAGGGAATATTGATTGCTTTTGTAAACATGAAAGAATATTGTAATTTTGAAATCTACTGTTATTCCCGCTGGTTCCATTATTCTCCTTCTGACCCTTGAAGCATCCCAAAATCATGAATTTGAAGTAGTCCTTCCCAGTTCATGCTCTCTTTATAACATGGCTTTGGGCGTTTATTAAATATTTATCCATTCCATTTAGAATGTGTATTTTTTCATCACTTTTTTTTCACTCAGTGCTATCTGTTTTAAGAGCTACAATTTTGATACATGTTGGTTTGTTCATTTTAATGCTATTCTTTTGAGTGAGAATACTTTGAATTATAGCCAATAATTACTTATTTATCTGCTGATGGATATTTCAATCAAGGTACCTCAGCCTCAGCACTACAACATTTTGAGCCTGATAAATTTTTTTGTTTCTTTGTTTTAGGGAACAGTTCTGGGCATGGTAGGATGTTTAGCACCATCTCTGACTTCTACCCATAAGATGCCAATCACACCTATCATGACCAAAAAGATGTGTTCAAGTATTTCCAAGTGTTCTCTGGAGGGCAGTCCACTGGGCATTTGGAAAACCACTGCTTTAGATTGTTTCTAACTCTTCACAATGACAAGTCTTGGTCATGCTCCTGGTTCACATATATCTACATTTCCTTAGAAAAAAGACCCAGAAGCAGAATGGGAGGTTTTCAGTTTTGTATATTTTTTCTCTCTAAAAATTATATAAATAACATAATCCTCTTTTAAATCCATTTGTGTTTTTTTATTTGACATCACATTTAACATATAAAATTCACATATCTAAACAAGCATATAATTGTGCACATATTTAATAAGTTGTGGAAAGAGATATTTGTTATAGTGTTTTCCCTTAAAGCACTTAACACCTAGCTGGGGAGATTTGGCAGAAGATAAACAGAATTAAATAACAGAATATGAAAATAAAACAGCAACACAAGTTAATCACACAGTTGTCACAAAGCTGAATTAGGTTGACTGTGGAATCCCAGGTATAAAATCTGAAAGAGGGAGACATCTCTTTTCTTTTTTTCTGGAGGATGAAGGAAATCTGGAGAGGTGGGATTTGAGATGAATCTTTTTTATTTTAGTAAGATTTTGATAGGCAGAGAGGAGTGGAGGTATAGAGAGGTTGTTGTGGAAAGGTAGAAAAACGTTAAGAGTGATGAGGGGATGGTGTGCTGGAGAAGAAAGAAGGATGCAGATAAGAAGGGACGGAGGTAGAAAGGGACAGAGAAAGGTAGATGCTAACAACATTTGGAGTAGGAAGGACAGGGTAATTCATATCTTATAATCACCACCTTCTCAGAAGTAGGAAAGGAAGAGTAGAGATGGGATTGAGGGCTTGAACAGAAAGATCTGGAATAGCAATTTTTGAGGAGTTATAGGTATTAGGGAACAGATGAGAGACTGAGAAAAGCATTGCTTTGCACAAAACTGAAGAGGGTGGTGGGGAGGGGGGAAGGAGGGTAGGGAGGGATCTAGGGAGATAATCAACAATGTAGCATATTCTTTAACCCCCCTAGAATGCAAATAATACTTGAGCAATCATTTAATTCTGGAAAATTCACAGTCTAAACATTTGTATCACCAGTAGGGGCAAAATATAGAAGAATCAAGAGACTAGAGTGTGGGTGATGTGAGGATAATACTGGTTTAGGAACAAATGCATATCATATTGTTATTTTATATGCATTTATGATTTACAATAACTCATTTCGTTAATTAAAAAAACTGGATAGTGTACTGCTTTAGTGTTGTCCATCAAACACATACACACACACACACACACACACACACACACACACATACACACACCGCTCAGGCATTTGCTGAGGAAGTGGGTGGGGCTGTGGGAGGAGAACCGGGACAGGTTGTGCTAGAGGCGACCTGAATCTTGTGTACTGAAGTAAATGTCCTTCTCTTCTCTCCTTTCAGGCGCTTTTTAGAAAAATAAAGAAAAAAGGTACAACATGAAATGCCAACAAGACATGAGAGGTGGGTTTTATTTTATAAAAGAAGATGAGTGAGGCTTAGGTCTACATTCACTTACCCCTTACGTTAAAGAGCAGGCTGGCTTGGCTGGACAGCGGCAGTGGGCGACTGATGGCGTTCTGGCTATGGTAGCCACAACAGCGCCCCTAAGAAGGAAAGAGTGGGCTCTGCAAGCCCATTTTCCCATGCTGGCATGACTGTTTTTGGGTGCCTACTTTACAAGAGGATGAAGTCACCATTACCTGATTAGTAAAGAATAATTTGTGAGTCGTAGGGTACAATTGAGGTTAAATGTGTTCACACTGTAATTTAGTCAGAATTCCCATATTACATTATCCATTCAAGATGTGAAAGAAGAGCGATAAATTCTCGATTCCTTTTTTCTTGCTATTCTAAATTTAGTTTATTGTTCTTGTTGATTGATTTTCATAAGGTCACAGGAGGTATTCCAGTTTACTTGTATTGGTACAGTTACCCGAGTGAGCGAAATAACAACTTAAATATCTTTTGCTTCTGTTTCTATTTTCCAGTGTGGTGAACACAATACTCTGGGTCAAGAGGGAAACTTTATTCTTTTTTAGTAAATTTTAGTTTCAATATATGCATGTCACTCTGAGAAAGGCACACATAAAAATTCCCAGTGTTCAGAATGTGGCTTGCTCTTGCAATCATTCCAGTCCTAAGAGGATTTGTACTGGGCATTAATACTCAAAATAATTAGTTATTCTGATCCTCATTCTTTGACCCAAGAAAGTAATATGCTGTAATGGTAGGGCATTAAAGATGTCTGCTTCTTTGGGTGACAATTCACAAAATGCCACTTTGTGTGATTCAGTGTGTCACCATGCCTCTTGTTATAATGGGTTTATCTGCACAAAGATGGAAACAAGAAAAGTCACTTGTTTTCAACACATGGGATGTAGATACCATGCTTGAATGGCAAAATGATAAATGGTACAATACAAAGAGCACTAGACCATGAATCAAAGAGTGGGGATTTAAGTCTGTTTTTTTTAATGTGTAACCTTGATTGCTTAAGTTTTCTTAAGCCTTGATTTCCTTACCTTTATGATAATCCCTTAGCTTGCATTTGATAGTGGTTTCCTGCTTTCAAATGAGCTTAAAGTGTCTACCATCGTGTGACTGTTGATTCAGGTATTACAGTTCCCATTTTTTCATATAATGACATTGAGACACTGAAGAGTTTTCTGAGACACATCACTACTAAATGGCACACGTGTAACATCATGCCTGCTTGTCCTTTCCAAATTGAATATTTGTTCCGTCAGTCCACAATGGGGCATTTGGCTTCATTCTCGTGTCAGAAATTGCCGAGGATCAGAGACCATGATCTAATTTCCCCCTTGTCTCCCTTTCTCACATCAAGAGCCATATCGTCACCCCTATCAGCATCATTTCAGAAATCTTGATTTCAAACATCCAATTCCAGGTCTGCAGCACTAACTTGAAGCTTATATATGGTAAGATTCTCTGTGCAATTGTTTTTCGATATTTCCAAATCCTTTAACCCAGTGACACGACCTCTTTTCACGGTTCATTCAATTTAATTTCCTCTCTCTTTGTTTCTCTCCTGGCCTAAATTGATCTCCTGGTCTTTCACTATAATCTCTTTCTTAAAGACACCCCTAATTTCTTCATTTCCCCTTCTCTGTCCTTGTCTGTCTAAGCCACAGCCTTGGGTGAGAATAACTGTCTATATTTCTGAGTCTGCTTGGTAGCAGCCAAATTTTACTGAAGACAATCGCAGAGCCTGATTTACAGGTTTCATAACAAAGAATGACTGTCAAATTCAAACGGCACCCAACCACCTGTAGTTCCCTAGTGAGTTCAACCTTTCTCTCTTGGAAACAATTCCTGCCTTCACCTCTCTTGTTAGACCTCACATTGTTTCCAGTTCTGTAACCCATGACCTTGCCTTTCCACCCACATCTGCACATCTGCTGGCATCTGTTCTCATCTCTCCTGTCATTCCTCATGGAACGCATGTCCCTACTTCCATCCAAGATCCTTCCCTTTGTTCTCACTCGGGATCCAATTCTATCCCACATTTCCAAAGATCAGTCTTTCTTAGTTATTCTCCACCTGTCCCGTCATCAATCCCTTCCTCTTAATCATTCCAATCACCAGGACTCTAAGACCTTCCATGTTAAAAATAAACAAAAAAGTAATTTTTCTTGATCGTGAACCTCCCACCAGTCACTTGTTTCTCCACTCAGTTTCAAGGAATTCTTTCAGATCAGTTGGCTATAACTGCTGCCTTTCTTCTATCAACTTCTTTCAGTCTTCAGATTCTACAACTGGATGTTAATCCTCACTTTGCCCTGGAATCTCTTGTTAACATGAATAATGTTTCCTATGGTACAAGATAAAATGTTCAGGTCTTTGTCCTCAATTTACCTGAACTCTTGCCAGCATTCAGTGTAATTGGCTACATTCTTTCAGAGCAGCTGTTTCCTTTTGGATTCCACTAACACTACTTTTTCTCAGGTTGCTTCCATCTACCTGGTGTTCCTTCTCTTTCTCTTTAGGAGGATCCTCTGTCTCTACCTGTTCTCCAGATGTTAAGGTGATATGGGCCACAGTCTAGTAGGCTATCTTTTTTTTCTTTTTTGAAGGTTTCCTAGATGACCTCATCTAATCCATGGATTTGAAGTCCGTCTATGGCTAAGATGCTATAGTTGGTTTCCAGACACATACATACTCATCCCTGACACTATATAGGTATCCACTTGACACCCAAAGTTGGATACAGCCCAACAGCATCCTAGATTACTTCCCTTAAAGTTTACCCAACTCAGCAACTGATAACGTTTTGTCCTGTTCCTCAAGCCTAAAATTTAAACTTTTCTTTATAAACATTTTTTATTTACAGATTATATTTATTATTAAGTTTGGGCCAGAGTAAAAAATTCGTGCCTTATCATATACCCATATATTTTTTTTTCAGGGCTGAGGACCAAACTCAGGGCCTTGCACATGCTAGGCAAGCACTCTGCCACTGAACTAAATCCCCAACCCCTATATACCCATATTTAAATGACTACTAGATATAGTTCTGCTGTGTCCTGTTTATCCATTTTCCATTAAAGTTTTTAATGGAAAAAAAGAAAAATTAGCTAATACTAATAAGTACAAAGAAAAGTAAACGCAAAGAAAGTAAAAAAATAGCATTCAAAATCAACTGCCATTAAAATTTTGCAATATGTATCTCCAAAATTCTGTTTGCAGTCTATTTAGTGCCTCTTTTTTACATTTTTGTATTTTTTTCTTGGTGATTTCAGGTTTAAAATACTCCCCCCCCACAACATAGTGCTGAATAACTATCTGTTCCTAAGATCCAGAAGGCTGTGTTGCTTCCTTCAGGGAAAATAAAAGTGCTAGCATATTAGATCATTTTCCATTATTGTAAGAAGATAATGGAGGCTAGGCAATGTGTAAAGAAAAGAGGTTTATTGAGCTAAAAGTTTTGAAGGTTGAAGAACATGGCACTGACATCTACTCAGTCCTGATGAGAGTCCTCTTAGTGGATGACATTATGGGAAGTATGTGTGTGAGAGATCACACGTGAGGCAGGAAGCTAGAGAGAAGAGAGGCCAGGCTTGCTCTTCATAACAACCTCTGGGGACCCAGAAGAGCTGCATTAGTCCTTTCTGTGGGGAGTGTCCCGCTGACCTAAATACCTTAGTTTAGGCTCCACCTCTTAAAGGTTCCACCGCTTCCCAGCAGCACCAGCTGAGGACCAATTCTTCAACACTTGAATCGGCAGGGGATACGCTCAAGCCATATCCGAACCGTGGCAGTCAATACGTTCTACTTGGGCACAAGTTATAGTACTGTTCACCACAAATTCAATGTTAATGAATTGACAACAGGGTACATCCGGAAAAAGAAAGAAGAAATTGGTCGATCTACATGTGAGGTTGCTCTCGAGAGTAGCATCTCCAGTGCGTCATGAAGCTATGGACAAGATGGAAATGTGGGTGAATTTGTGGATTCATAAGATGATGACTGATTTAAAAGCAAAAAAGAAAAGAAAAGAAAAGAAAAGAAAAGAAAAGAAAAGAAAAGAAAAGAAAAGAAAAGAAAAACAGTATTTCTCTGAGGCTTAAAATCAGAGAATATTGCCTTCATGTTACTCAGGATGAGGAAAATGTTTAACAATTTTTGGGTTTATCATAATTAATTAGTTATTAAAATTTAGGAAAAAAGTATATTAAATAGTGTGTTATTAACCACATAATAAGGCTCACACAAGGCACAGTTCACTGTTGATAGAATATGCCTGAGCCCTGCAGACTGTTAATGTTTCCCCTATTCATTGCCGCGTTTCTTTCTATCTCTGGTACAATTTCTTTTCCTATTCCTACCATGAATGACCTGAACTCTGAGTGTTTGGGCATGGAGCTAATTTTGAGGCATGCCTCTGGCTTTGAGGACAGGGTTGGGTGAAACTCAGTGGAAGGTTGTGATGTCGATGGGACAGCCAGGTGCAGAAATTAATTTTGCTGTATTCCCAAAGTAAAAGAAAAATAGCTTCCTTAAGAACCCCAAAGAAAGTCAAGAATTTATCTCCCAAATAATCTTATTTTCTGCCTCCAAATTCATTACTTAATAGTTTGATAAAACCCAAAAATGCCATAGCAATATGATTGACATTTTGCTTTCAGCTTAATGCAAAAAGGTGACTAAGACTTCACTGGGCTTAAGGTGTTTTATTCTTAAAATGATCTCAGTGAAAAGGCTAGATAATATACATTTTCCCACTTCTTATTAATCTTTAAATGTAAATTTAAACAGATTATAACTTTTAGAGGGTACTTCCCATCCCTAATATGTAATTGAAAATAAAAATAACACTAAACCATTAAGAAAAAAGTGTGAGGAAGCTCAAGGTACTTTTTTTTTTTTTAAATAATGACAATTGTGGAGCCTTTCTATTTTGAAATGTCAGCTTTTATTCTGGAGCATTTATTGGGTGTCTTGCATTGCAGGGGCCCGGGCAGGTCTCCTGTCACTGTCTCCCCAGATGGAGGAGTTGCTGACACTACCTTCCCAGGAGAAGGCACCCTCGGAGATGTTGGTCATGCTTCCCTTCCCCTCCTGCTGGGAGGGAGAGCTTATCACGTCCCTGCCAGAATGGGGAAATGGCCCATCTGCTCTGTGCCGGGTTTTAATTTCATCACCAGTGATGGCTGCAAAGCAGATGCCTGAGCGTGGGGTGCGCATCGGCCATTTAGTCAGAGGCCGTGAGAGAGGAACTTAGTCAGTCTGTTTATAGCCCATAACACATTATGAGGGCTGAACATGCTAAGCAGGCTGTCTTTGATGCTACAGGGTCTATGCAGCCCCAACCAGATGGAACAGGCCAGAAGCTGGGTGTACTCAGTTTATAGCCCACTGATATTGCTACCTAGTAGCATGACCTTGAAAAAGTCACTTCACCTTAATGCTTGGTTATTGCAAGGTGCCATCTGTAAAGTACCTATCCTCTGAGTACTGTGGGGACAAGTGACATAACACCACAACTCACTTACTCATCCATGTGAGCACAATGCTGTCTCCTCTGCAGTCATCCAAATGCACCGGATTTCCCCAGATGGATGTAATCTTTCTTTTCAAATTCTACTGCCATTTCCTTAGCATAATTTTTTTGATGCATAATGAATACATTAACAAATATTTATTAGATGTGCCCAGTTCATTTCAGGTCCTGTTCTAAGCACTTCAGTGATGGCATAGAGGGAAGGAGTAGTGGGATGAGATACAAAGATTCCTAACCAAATTCTAGAGGATATGTTTTTAAAATAATGCAAATTAAAAACAGTATGTTAGGGGCAGAAGTGGTAGCTCAGCAGTATCGCACTTGCTTGGCCTGTGTGAGGACCTGGGTTCAAACTCCAGCACTACATACACAGCTAAGTGTGGAAACAATGAAAAACCAGAGGAAAAACTAAATGAAAAGTTGATTCTGTCTTTCTTACTCTCTCTCTCCCTCCCTCTCTTTAAAAAAAAAAAAACAAGAAAACAAAACAAACAAAATCCCCCATACTTTAAAGAGATGTCTGAATTTCCATGTTCATTGAAGCACTATTCCTGACAGCTAAGACATGAAAGCAGCTCCAATATCCATCAGTGGATGAATGGTGTATACACACACACACACACACACACACCGTAAATACATATAATTTTTAGTTGTCAATTAAAAATTTTATGAATCATCTATATTCTATTTGATTTGTTTCCAAAAATTTATCTACTCTTTCATGAAGGAGACTGTGCCTTAAAAACACCTCTCAGGGGCCTGGGGATGTGGTTTAGTGCCTGCCATGTGTGAGGCTCTAGGTTTAACCCCCTGTACCACAACTGAATTAAGAAATTAAAAATTAAAAAATAAAAACACTTCTTGGTACTTACACATGTTCACTAGAGTGCATTATAGAATAATGAAGGGTTCTGAATGCTTAGAGTGCCAAATATTTTTCTAAATGTTTTATATGAATTAACTCAGTCATCATCCCATATTATTATCATCCCTAATTTATAGATAAGATGAGAAAATGGCACAGAGGATGAGTGTTTTGAGATTTTAAAAGGTGTCAAGTACTGTATAAGGTAAAGTCATCACTACTTTTCCTGCAGACATAATTATTATTGCATGAACACAATTGACATTCTATAGCATTTTGGGGGGACGAAAACCTCAGCATTCTTTTGATGTCAGAGTTCAAAAGCATATGGTGAACAAAACATCTGATCAGAAAGCTGAGCAAACTTAGTATAAAAAGCAACTTCAGCAGTAAAAGAGCTAGAGTGAAAAGTCCTTGCTTCCATATCCTTGCCCTTGGAGCCATGGCGTTCAGGCTCATTCTGGAGTCTTCTGATTACTGGCCTTTGCTTTTGGAGCTTACTGCTCCAAAAGACTATGCGCGATGTTCCTGTTTTGTACCCTAAAGTGATTCTTCATTGACTTTAAATTTACTCTCAAATCTACTTTTCCTAGTACTTAAGCTAGAAATCAGAGTGTCATCTTCAATTCCCCTTCTTTATTTTGTGGTTGAATCAGTGTTTCTCAAAGATACCTTTCCTTCTATTCTTCATTGACATCAGATCGCAGATTACACCACTGCGTTCTCAACTGGCCTCCTAGGCTAGCATCTGTGTTTTCGTCAGTCTTTTCTCTACTTTCCATTCTCTAATGTGCATTTATGAAATGCACATCCACAGTAACCCTTGCAGTTAAAACCCATTAATGGCTCCCAGTTGTGTCCAAGACTGATCTTAACCTCATTATGCAATTTGACCTCAACTTATGATCACACTTCCTTATTTTTTAAGGTCGGGGGAGAGATTGAGGGAGGGAGAGAGAGTGAGAGACAGAAAGAAAGAATACATTTTTATTTATTTTTTCATCTGACCTTTGTATCTCCAAGACTGAATTGTGTATGTGGTGCTAGGGTTTGAACCCAGGTCCTCGCACATGCCAGGCAAGGACTCAAACGGCTGAGCCACTGTTCCAAACCCACACTTTCATATTAATCTCATATGCTTTACCCACGTCAAAGTACCATTCCTGAATTGGGTCACATGCTCCTGTGTTTCCAGGACATGCGCTCTACATTTTTATCAATTTTTTTTCTTTCTGCATCTGTTGAAATAGTTAATCTTCTTCAAAGTACAGCTCAAATGCCATTTCCTGATCATTCGGGGCAGACTTCACTGCTATTCCTAACAACTTCTGACACTCATTTGGTTTAATGTTATGAAGTGCTTCATATCTTTTCCAAAATAGATTAGAAGCTCCTTGGACTTTAAAATAAATGTATTAATCTTCTGAGCTATACCACACCTATCATAGTTGCCCTATATTTTTTGCTTTTTAAATATGTATGACTTACCTCCTCATATAGACTGTAAGCTTTTGGCAGGTAATGATCATTTACCACATGAATTAGCGTATGTGTTTTGGGCTTTAGTTAGCTTTAAATTGCTCCTCACAGTTAATATGGTTGTGCTGGTATCCAAAAGAAAGCTATTAACTCTCATTCTTTCTCCTGGTGATTGCCAGGAGTGCTATGAGGAATAAAATCTGTATAGTGCTGGATGCATCATGAAAGTTCAATAAAATTAGCCATTTAAAAATTGCATTGTAGTTGAACTTGGTATATCCCATTCTCAGGGATGGATCATCTCCCATAAAAACCACATGTGATGTTTAATCTAGAACACTCTTTAAGAGAACATTCATCTTCTCCTCTTCCTCATTTCACCTTTGTATATTTGTATTACATCTCCAGTTGCTTTAAAAAGGATAACCAATTTCTTAATATTTTGTCAATTTATTTTAATTTTAGAAAATTAAAATTATACCATGCCCAAAGTAAAACAGGTAATGAATAAATATCTGAATGTAAAATAAATGAATGACCTCCATGCTCCTGGTAGGCAAAACAAAACAAAACAAAATGAAGCTATTTACCTGAATTGTATGTATCAGTCATAAAATTAGCCTGGGCTCCTAGCAGTATAGTGGGGAATGCTGTTCTACACTCGGGTAATGAATCCACTGCTCCCTTGAATAAGAAGCAGACCCATTGAGAGGAAGTGTAATGGTGGATACATGCAGAATTTACAAGAGCATTATATGAAGCAGGAAATTAATTTGCCTGCTGGAGTTGATGAGGAAGTGACAGTGGGGAATTATTAATCTCTTTAAGACTGCCAGGATAAAAAATTCCCTCTTAGTACCTAATGAGACTCTGCAACTGGTAGACCTGTAAATTCCTACCATCTGAAGAGCAGTGCATATTGGCATTCTTGTTGGAAAATTTGTCTCCAAGCTCTGTGTGGGTGTGCTAGTCTGCTGAGGTGTTCCTGGGTGGTATGAATTGAATGACAAGGTGGACTCTGTAGTGGCTCCTGCATTCAGGTCAGATTGTACAAGGCCGAGAGGATATTAGTAAGCTAGGAAACTCCTTGATATACCAGGCCCTGAAGTATAATGCTGTTGGTGTCCCCTTCAGAGTGGATGGCTGACTGGCCATCCTACTGCTCTGATCAATGAAGAGCGTTTGGGAGCTAAATTGAGGGTGTAGCGGGGGTTTTTTTTTTTCTTTTTTGGTAGATGGCTGCATAGGCTAGAATATGATGAGATTATAGAATAATTGCCTACATTAAGGTCTTTAAAGTTTGTTTTGGAAAAAAATGTGAATGCTATACTAACTTTTCCTTTCTTTCCCAATATCCTTAATTCTGTATGTTCTTTTCCTCCACCAAAGTTATTGACTGATGAAACCATGGGACTTTATTTGGCAAAGTGAGTGGATTATTTTAATTCCTGCTCAACTTCTTTTCCAAGTGACTTTTTAATTATTATTTATTTATTTATTTTCATTGGTGCATTAAAGTTGTACATAATGATAGGATTTGTTGTTACATATTCAAGCACAATATAACAACATGATCTGGCCAATATTCCCCCCAGCACGCCCTCCTCCTCCTCTAGTCCTCTGGTTCCAAGTGACATTTTTAGTAAGAGTAAGAATTGCCACTTCTGAGCTCTAAAAGTGGTTAATGGATGTATCTCTCACTATGAATTTTGGGTCACAAAAATATATGTCATATTCAGAGGAAGCTTTCTTGTAGTTCTACTGTGATATTTGTGCCCATGCCCATGGGAAAGAGCCCCTGTCTACCATCTTATATAGTTGCTCTGTATCATCATGAAATTAAAGGTAGAAGAAAATGCTATAGTGGTAATTTTATCTGCTTTCCCAGAGGTTAGAAACATTTGTCAGACAATTCTATCCTAACACATCTATATTCCAATCTGTTCAATTCAGTTGTCATAATTTCACCCCAATTTATCCCTTGCAAACACTTAAATTGCTGTCTTTAATTAATTCTTTGCACTGAGGACTTTCAGCAATGCCAAGTTCGATAATTATCCAAGTTTATTGCGTTAAGCATTTCCTAAATGCAAATTATGAAAATTCTTAGTGAGTGCCAGGATCAGATCTTCAAAGACATGGACTTCTCCACCCTCCACTCTCCACAGGGTGGAGAAGCTGTTCTGAAGTGCGAGAGGTAGGTGTGCTGGGTATGAAAAGCCGATGGCACAGAACGGTATCGAGATGAATTTTTTTCTCTCTCTGTAGATACGTGACCAGAAACAGTCTCACTAACTTATTTAAACAGTGAGGAGTTTCAGAGGAAGCTAGCTGTTGAGTAAGTTGGACTAGAAACATTGTTGTATAACTTCTCTTGGGACTGAAGGGACTTATAGCACTGTGATAGGTATTACAATTAGAGATCCGATATCATGATTATGAATGTGAAATTTTCCTGTTGTAGTGGAAATTTGTTTAGTAGAGTCTCTCATGAGGGAAAGGCAAAAATCAACCTTTTCTCATTTACGTTTTTTTGCAGGTCTTCTAATAAATCATATGCATTTTTTATGACAATTCTGCAAATAGCTATAAGTATCCTCATTGTTAATGATCAAGAAATTAAACTCCTGAAAGAGAAACTAAAAGATGACAGAGAAAGGATTTGAACTCAGGTTCATCTCAGGGGTATGTTTTTTTTTTTTTTTCCCATTAGACCACGTTGCCTGTGGCTCATTTGACAATCAGCACTTAACCATTGGGAAAATCATTAATGAAGTTCTTTGTGCTCCCTTTGAGATCACTGGGAACCATTTGCTCATTAAATGAGTGATCTCCTTGATTTGTTGTCATCATTATTTCTTGTCAGCAAGAGATGAGTTTCTTAAACACATGCATTTGTTTGTCTCCTTTAGGAGAGGACAAGTCCCGTTCACTATTTCAACATAATGAACATAATGTCACTAACACACAAGGCCTGAGGACAGTGAATGAATATTTTTGTATTTCAAGGTAAAATCAAGTGTGATGCTCTGTTCTCAGTTTTCAACAGGTAGCTTCTATTTGGGGACATTAATCCGAATCTGTTAGAAGCATCAAGTTCAGGATATTGTCTGTAGTTCTGGGGGAAAGGTATGGGCTAAAGTTCAATTTATTTATTTATTTATTTTTAGAAAGAGGGGACAGTGAAAGAGAGGAAGAGAGAAGCAATCTTTATTTAGTTTTTCATGCGACTTTCATTCCTCGGACCCTTCACTGTGTACTTGACGCTGGGGTTCGAACTTGTGTACTCACGCATGCCAGGCAAGCACTGTAACCGTTGAGCCACCATTCCATCCCCAAAGTTCAAATTTTTTATGGAGAATCAATTAGCACAGAATGAGATGGGGGTGGGGGTGGGAATACGAGGACTAAGTTAGAAAAAGCTATACTTCATGCATTTATAAAAAGGTCAATGTTTATCCTATTGTCAAATATATCTAAAAACAACAGGGGGTGGGAGGAAGGGAAGGTTAGAGGAATTACTGGGAACTGAGTTAAAACAAGGTATGCGCCAAGCTTTTTTACATATGCCATTGTATGTCCTAAGGTCACACTGTCATATACATAAAAAACAAAACAAATCAGGGGGTGGGAGGAATGGTGGGGAAGGGACAAACTGGAGACTGATTTAAAACAAGTTAAACTCCATGCTTCTATAATTGTGCTATTGTATAATATTTTGTCATGTATACCTAAACTAAAGAACCAATAAAGAAAATTAAAATAAAACAAAAAAAAGACAAAAAAAAAGATTTAAAATGCCCCCCCCATTAGTACATGAAGCTCTCTATCGAGGAATGGGAAAAAGAATGGTATCATGCTGCCCAGTTGTCTGCTCTGACTCATAAATCATTATTTTTCTTTGCTAAACTTTGAATTTTTGCAGAACCTTTTTCTTGAAGTTTCAGTATCTTTCTAACCCCCCACTACCCTGCTTAGCCGGTGGCACCTGGCAATATTTCAGCTAGCTAGCACATAAGTGGGAAATCTTGATCTAGGAATCAGAAGGGAAAAAGAGCAAATGTTTACTAGAGAGAATTTATTGTATTTAGCTGAACATAGTACTTTTATAGGAGATTAAGCTCCAGGACATGGAATATTCTTCAATGATTTTCTTCTCATTTGCTATTGCTCAATGTAATTTTGATTGTAGTCACTTTGAACACAGTGATGACTCCAAGCTGAGCAGAATTTAGACTCTATAGACACAGGAAAATATCCAAGAGGAAATGTGAATAGTTCACTGGTGGTGGAGTCAAAAAAACCCCCAGATTTGAGTCCTGTGTCTGGTAAAAATTAACAGAATGAGATTGGATTAGTCATAAGACTTAAAAACTTTGGTTGCTGAATCTGTAGAATGGGTACATTAGAAAGGTTAAATACGTTGCCTGCCATGCCCTTATTCCTTTCTGTTTGGTTCTGTTTTATATCAAGTAACCTCACCACCTACAGCCCCAGAAAACTAGTCCAGGGTAGGCTAGAGACTGAGGGGATTTGTTATGAAATGATGAGGTGAGACTTGAAATAGGGATCAGAGCAATCATGAGGTAAAGTCAGGGCCAGGAGAGGTCATGGTGAGCTAAAGTTAGAAAGACTTCAATCAAGCAACTCTAAGGTCAAAATATGACCTACAGATTCAAGGAGAAGACTAAGTTTTTATGCTAGTACAGTCATTAGAATCACAGGTTTGACAGTGAAATGGAAATGGATTCTTATTAGCTGAGTGATTAGCTGCAGTTTATTTAACTTCCCGAAGGCTCTGTTTTCTTGTCACTCAGATGAACACTATAGTATTTTCATCATAGGGTTTTTGTGAGGATTCTATAATTAATAACCGGGAAACATTTGGTGTGGGACTTGGCTCTTCGCTAAATCCTTTCAATGTCATAACTTTTATTGTCTGAGAAGCACCGTCCTAAGCGTTTATAAGATTTATATCAGTGAATCCTTCAACAATTTTGTAAGGTAGATTCTCATAAAAGTAGAGACATTAATATCACTACTTTGTGAATGAGGAAAGAGAGGCATAAAGAAATTAATTAATATCTTCATGATCATGCAACTAGTAGGTGGCAGAGCTGGGATTTAAACTGGGGCTTCCTGGCTTTGGCATCAGCTTATTAATCACAAAGAGGAGAACAGATCAGGGAAGCAGAGGATGATGGATCTGTAGAGATGCTGGATGACTAGAATAAGTGACAAAATCAGCCTGTGGACATTCCTGGCTGGCCTGGGTCCAGTTCCAGGTCCTGGGGAGCCTGGCCATGCCTGATCCTATGCCAGGAAGTGTCCCCTTTCAGGAGAAGGCCCCAGCAGGTCTCTGTTTCAAGTATACAACAAAAGGAGGAATTGAGGCTGGACCAATGGGTTAGGGGGGAATGTTTGGCTTATATATCACCATCCACCTAACATAGTTGGCACTCCTAAAGTACTCTAAATGAATGAGTGAAAAACTATGAAACATTAAACAAATGCAATGTGTCATTCTTTTCTTCCTGTGACTGATTCTCTATTTTCCCCCCAAAAGACTAATTCCTCATGTATCTGTCTACACATTCACAGAAAATATTTTTCTGCTGGAAAACTGAAGAAACTGTATTATAGTCATAAAATGGATGCCTCAAATTCCTATTACTTGAAGGACTAAGACAGCAAAAAGACATTTCAGATTATGTTCTATATTTATCATGTCAACAATTTATCAGGCACAATGCCTAAAAATAAAATACCCATTATAGCTTCATTTCATGTGAAATACAATGTTATTAACTTGCTGTATTAAGTGCATTACATCCCAAACATAGTAATTTCAAAGCGATTACAGTCTCTTTCCATCTCTGTTGGTAGTCAAAATAAGATTTAACCTCCATCACTATAGCAAATAATATGCTGGTGACTGTTGACCTTGTTGAGGGTCATATGCCTGGACACTTCATACATTTGTTAATGATATTTCACAAATCTCTGGAAATAGATGCTATCCATTTTGATCAGTGTTGCTTTCTCTTCAAGCAAGACCTTTCTTTCTTGTTGAAAATTCCTAGCAAGACCAGTGGTCGATGAAGTCGAATACTTCTCTGGCTTCCCCTTGATCCTCCTGCATCAAATGCTTAAAATTTAATGCTAGAGCTTAGGGCACCATGAGCTCCAAAGATAGAAGTAAATGAAAAGTCAACCTTTCAGGCTGTGTCCCTGGGCAGGCTTTTGTGTTTGTGTTTTCCCCCTAAGGCAACTGAAACAGTTTGCCATCAGAACACACTCCTGTCAGAGGAACTTTGTGATCCACGTGATGCCGAGATTGGAAAATGTCACTATTAGAGAATTACAATAACCAGGCTCTTTCCAACCAAGTCCATTTGCGCCTGCAGGATTTTGTCAACACAGCAGGAGCCTGGGGATTCACGTCACTTGTAGTAGCACTTGAGAGTCTGTGTTTGCTCTTTCCCAGGGAAAATTCAGAAGATGAGAAGCTCAGCTGTACTGAGAGTCTGAGCCTCTGTAACCTTGAAAGATTGTGTTTTATGCAGGTGTGGGGTGGAGGTGAGGAAACTATATAATCTGATGTCTGATATGGCCATGACAGGATGCACTTGTCTTTTGTTTTATTTTTGTTTCTGTCCTGATAAAAACTTTGAAATATGAATTCATGCCTACAATTTCTAGAACTGATTTATCCTAACATATTTAAACCCTTTTAACTTCCCTAAGAAGCAGAAAGTTTGGGGTGAGCAAGGAGGGCACTATTAGACCACCTGGTTGCAGGACCTGGACTCCCCCTTCCGCTTCCTTTACTGCATTGCTAGGGAGGCCCTGTGGTCAGGGCTTAGGTTTTACTTCTCTTTGCTTTCCCTTTTGGGATTCCAGCTTGTTTTATTACCTAGGCTCATTCCTAGCATTCCCTCATGATAATGTTTCTGGTAACAGCCCCACACTCCTGAAATGATGTTATTTTCCTTGCTCTGGACTCCACACAGGCCTCTGGGACCTGCCTGGACAAGGCCTCAGTGACCTTCACCTACCCCATTCTCCCTGTCAGTACATGGGGTTGGATACGTATTGGCCAATGTGTCCCATAGCAGAGTGATGATCAACAATGTTCCACAGCCACATTGAAGCAATATTCCAATGTGTGCGAGGCCATCAACTCAATGCCTCTCAAGGTTTCCACCAACCCTAGCCATATGCTTGCTGCCACAGGTTTGTCTGCCTGTACTACTTTCGGAATTTTTTTGACAGCCCCCATTTTACCTCTGTTAGCTTAGCCGACAAGGGCTCTCAGATGACTGCCTTGTGCTGTACAGAGAGGACAGAGATGAGCCTCAGGTGTCAACTAAGAAGATGTTAATTATTCCAGTGACAAACCAGCTTTAATGGGGGGTTATTGGCATTTTTGACCCAATCTCAAAAATTAAAATAAAGGATATTTAAAATTTTACTTTGATTCTCACCTTAACCAAAAAATGATTATTATTCCCATGGGTTTTATAGTGATGTATTAGAGGCCAAAAGGAAAAGACATTTAATGTATTTTGAGCTGTTTGCTTTGCCACAGTTTTGACCCTACAAGTACTGAATGGGCATCAGACCAGAGAGGCTTTGCCAGAGCTGAGTCCTGAGTATGCAAGTGCAGGTCATGCCTCATAAAGACCCCTGCCTTGTTGGAAGAGTACGCTGTTCCACTGCAGGTTTTCTGAATCTGAGTAGCAATTGAGTCTTTCTAAATGAATGTACCTGACTTCCCTAACCATTCATTGCAGAGTAGTTTCAATGGCTTTACTCCATGAAATACATGCTGACAGGGAAATTGTCTTTAAAAGATGTTCATGACTCAATGCAATCATTCCTAGTCAATTGAGTTTTTATGATGGGTATTAACAGTTGGTTAGACCCTTTTTACCTGACCATTATGTCCATAAATCAGTGCATCTGCAACAGCTAATAAAGATGAATTTGTTAAAAAATCTGCTCTTATTCGTCTGCATAATAATCTTAAGAACTGGATGGGTGCTTATTAATTACCTATTAATGTTGGACATCTCTACAGTTAGTGGACAACTCTAAATCTTTCCTGTGAGCTTTGGCTAGATGCAGAGTTAAAATTTACAAGGGTTGGATTTGGATGTTTTGTAAGGGAAGTTTATCCACTCAGCAGGCATCTCCTGATGGCCCATTGCTGGCTAGACCCCCATGCTAGACTGGTGATTCCGCCAATGTAACGATACATTCTGGACCTTGAAGAGCTTGAACTTTCATATTTGAGCAAAAGGTGTGGACCCATGGTCTGAAAAGGATAATGGGAAGTCCAGAGAATAGCAGCATCCTCCTTTTTCACCTCCAGTCCAGACATAAAGAACTGGAGGGAAAAGAACCTTCTTGTGAGAAGGCTGGAGAGAAGACCTGTTGTTAGGGCGCCAGATTCACTTTGGGGAAGGAAGTGAAGAAGGAAGAATGGATTAGGGCTAACTTTGATGGGAGTAAGAGGCCCTTGTAGAAAACTAATAAAATCAATGGGAAAAGTAAAATAAGGGACGTTTCTCCTTTTCCCCTCAAATGGGAGGAAATAAACGTTCATTGAACTTCTGTTGTATGACCAAAAGCGTGCCAGATATTTCAAATGTGCTCACTTTATTTCTTTTCTTAAATTTAACTTTCATTTGGCCTTCATTGCTCTGACACTCCGTTAGGTACATGGTGCTGGGATTTGAACTTGGGTCCTCACACGCTGGGATTTGAACTCGCATCCTCACCCATACTAGGCAAGCACCATAACCACTGAGCCACCGCTCTAGCCCCTCACATCATTTCTTAACACAGCCCTCCAGATATATGTTATATCCACTTTACAGGTGAAGGAATGAGTCCAAAAGTGTGAATTAATTACCACTATCCACATGTCAATCCACAGTGGAGGGGTGCTCAAGTGCCAAGAGGGGATGTTCAGCAAGATTTAACTTTTCCACCTTCAGAAGCTATATTCACCCATCATTCTTGAATGCAAGGAAAGGGTAATGTCCTGTTAAGTTACATCTGTCCCCTGGAGAGCTTCCACCAGGCTTGGTAATTTGCTGGAAAATTTGGTCAGATCCATATTGTTGAACTAGATAATTCATTTGCCTTTGAGGAGTTCCTTTAGCCCTGCCATGGGAAACTCCTTCTTGCATGAAAGATGCTAAGACATCAGCTGCACATTTACAAACACATTTATTAACTTGGCAAATACAGGACCTATTATATGTCAGATGGTCAGAAATATTTCAATCTTCTTTCATTTCAACTTTAATGCTTCTTCCCTTTTTCCAATTCCTATCTTTTCAAGTTTCAATGTACTTGCTATTTATAAAGAACAAAAGATTTTGTATCTCAGGTCTGCTCTCTAGAAAATTAAATTATATTGTGACTTTGAGCCTTTGATTTTTTTTTTTCTGTGAAGTGTAGGGCAGTAGGTATCCCTGTCTGATGAGGCTGGGTACTTTTAATGAATTAATGTATGTGAGCACAATGGTGAACAGATGATCTGTTGCTCAATATCTATGTATTCACCAAAGATTCTTTCTTTGCAGTGGAAGCTGGTGCAGACATGTGTCTTTGGAAGACAGTAGCCCTGCTGATGGTAATGTTGGTGAATAGTGATGAAGAAAATCCTGAAAGGCAGGAGCTACTGACTGGTGTCTAAAGATGTATTTCACGTGGCATGCTCAGTGTTAAAAAAGAAAGGGAGAAGAAAAGGAAGAGAAAGAGAAAGGAGAAGAAGTTATTTTAAATTTATATAAAGAAGATTTTTAAAAATTTATATAAAGCCCAAATTTCTGCATTCTTCTAAAAATTGGGAAGACCCGTCAGTAGTAGGTTGATTTTTCTACATCAACTGGACCTGAGCAGTAGATGAACCATTTAGACAAGATTGAGCTGCATGTGGTGGTCCCATAGCCCATTTTGTCTGGACAGCCGACTTGATGCCCAGTCCTCACATCATTTTTAATAACATCCCCTTTGCCTCTGCTTTGGACCATCTGGGTCGTTCCCCTCACCTCTCATGTGCTGCAGGCCTCCCTCGGGCTGCCTTTCTCCTTTATATTTTCTATCTGCTGTACGCATTTGAGTTTGTGAACTCTTTTTAAGGCATTTTCTTTGTCTTGACTGTGTTTCAATAACAGCACACTGCTTTTCCAAAGGATGCATCGATCTGGAGTTCAGCAAGATTTAACTTTTCCACCTTCAGAAGCTATATTCACCCATCATTTTTGAATGCAAGGAAAGGGTAATGTTCTGTTAAGTTACATCTGTCCCCTGGAGAGCTTCCACCAGGCTTGGTAATTTGCTGGAAAATTTGGTCAGACCCATATTGTTGAACTAGATAATTCATTTGCCTTTGAGGAATTCCTTTAGCCCTGCAATGGGAAAGAAAATCTAGAATTGTCCCCAGAGGCAAATTCTTTGAAACATTTTCAAAGTGAGAATAATGTTATTCCACAGCTATGTGATAATGGTCTGTAACTTTGTTCAGCACTTTTGCTTTGATGTAGAAGTTTGTTCTTCAACATGTCACTTATATTGGGTAGGTGTTTCTACTTCTGATTTTACAGAGGAAAAGACAACTGAGAGGTTAAGTGACAGGTCCTAAAATCACACAGCCTGGAAGTTATAGAAGTGGGATTAGCCTCCTTCTTCTGACTTCTTACCCCATTTATTTTTTACACCCTTCCTTTTTTTTCTATTATCTAAGGTTGTTGCTCTGATCTAGAGGATCCCGTCATACATTCTTACCATTCATTGTAAGACTTCTTCCCTTTCACATATCAATGGCCATTGGAAATTGTATACTTTAATTGACATGAGCTTCCATCATTTTCTTCATCATGATGGGAAAGAGTGATTTAGTAAATATTTATTATCAGCACACTGTGAACTAGGATGGTTCCTGGCTTCATGACACAGCTTGGTGATGGGTGAAGACAGACATTAATCAAATAATGATTTGCAAAATAATATCAAACTAGAGTAGGTGATCAAGAAAGACAAAGTCTCTGCCTTATTTACACTCCAGTGATGGAAAACCACTGAGAGTTGAGCCAGGAAATGATGTGGGGAGACAGGAAGAAATAGAGGATAGAAGTGGTAGCTCTATTGTGGAAAACAAAATAAGGCTTTTCTCAGATGGGGAAATTGGATCTGAGGACTACAATGGGGCTCAGGGTTGGGTAAGAAGGTTTCTAGGAAGAGGAGAGGGGATGTACAGGTGCTGGGAGGAAGTTAGGCATGTTGGGAGAACTTGAGGAATACCAGTGGGCTAGAACTCCAACAAGGAGGAAAGGTGGTATACCTTGAAATTGTCAAATTCTGCAGGACTCTGGGGCCACATTGAGCATTGGAAAATTTTATGACAGAAATGGACTGTTAGTGACAATTTTAAGTAAGGGGGAGCATGATCAGATTTGAATTTTGAAAACCTCCCATCTTACTGATATTTTAAAATGGAACAGATTGCTGGAGGAGGGCAATAGATATGTACAGGTTAGAATGTTGGGATGCTGGTGCTGGGACTAAGGGTAGAAACGCTGTTGGAGAGCTGACTCTGGATTACAGATGGGGATGAAAGAAATAAGGTGTCAGGATGTCTCCTGGATTTCTATCTTGCATGGTGGGAGTGTCACATTTGAGATAACAAATGGTGAATAGGACACAGTTCTATAAAGGGAAACTGATATTAAAGAGTTAATTCATGTGGTTTTTGTTTCTCTAACACTTAGTTGTGTATGTAGTGCCAGGATATGGGCCCAGGTCCTTACACATGCCAGGCAAGTGCTCCACCAGATAAGTTTTACTCCATATTTTTATAATTATATCATTAACTAATATATTGTCATATATATCTAGAAAAAAATGGGATGGGAGGAAAGGAAGGGAAAGGGAAATACTGGGGACTGAATTGGAACTAGTTGTACTACATGCTTTTATAGCCATGTCATTGTGCATTCTACTTTCAATTATAATTACAGAGAACAGCAGGAGAGAAGAAGGAAGAAGAAGGGGGATATACTGAGGACTGAATTTGGAAAAACTATGCTTCATGCCTTAATATTATGTGATGATATATTCTAATGTCATGTATATCTAAAAAAAGGACCAATAAAAAGCAAAAATTAATGTAAATGGCCCATTAATGAGCAAACACATTGACTTTTACCCAGCAACAGAAACACCAATATCCTCTATCTCTAAGAAGAGAGGGGTGGATATTATTGCCAATTCATAGCCATTCAGTCAATGATGTCAGCAGATTCAGATGCACCATATTACTCAGCCTGCTTTAAAGTGACTCTCTTGGGTCTTATTGGAAAAAGTCATGACATTGGAGTTTCATTCAGCAAAAGAATTTTAATCTAATCTCCAATAATTATCATTTCTGAGTTGTATTTACTGACATCACCTTCAATATAAATTTTATTTGCTACTCTAAGACATAAAGTCATTAGAGTCTTTCTTTCATATTTTAGAAATTTTTAGTCTGTTTCTACCCTTTCTTTGGAAGTTACTTGAATGTAGGGAACATAGCATGGGTGCCTAGCACATGGCATTTATTCAGCAAATGATTGCCAACTGAATACTTAACATCATAGACAAGTTTTAAATTTTGTTATTCCTTGGTCTCATTTTTTATCCCACTGACAATGTTCTGTAATGAACATTTCTCGAAAAGTAACAAGGAGGAAGTTTGAGGTCTAAACTGAAATTCATTAGGCTGTTTTTAATCTTTCCCTTATAAAATGTATACCTGAAACTATTAGCTGCCTGATTTGGAGGAGGATAATTATTTGCCATAATGCTGTTGGAATAATGTTTGGTTACATAATTTGGGAGAATAAGACGGGGTCTTAGTCTTCCTCCAACTTTGGCTGTTTGATGAAATTGGGAGGTGGTTTCTTTTCTGTGGCTTGTATAATTACCTGGCCTAGTCACACATCATATACCATTGCTTTCCATTAGTCTTTAAATTCATTTAAAATATTAAACATTTCATTGTTCATTATTTTAAAAACACTTCATTAGCATTTTTTCTCTCCTAGAGTTTTTGACTTATTTTTGATGACTCTTCATAGTGGGCATCTGTGAACTCTGGCATCTGTTTTCACAGAGGCTCCTTTAGAAGCCCTTCTTTTGAAAACTGGTACCCATTCTGAATGTCATCCAAAACCATCCATCAATCCAGTTGCTGCGTGGGCAGCAGAGGTGAATGAGTCTCTGGTATTGCGTCAGGTGTTTCTACAGCTCTTGGGGCTTGGTCCTAGATATTCCTATTTATCCACAGAAAGACAAGGTCTGGAAAGGAGAGTACAGACAGTTCTTTGATGAGAAAGATAAGAAATCCCTAGTGGGCGAGAAGAAGGCAGGATTTTGTCTAGCAAAACAAGTACAGAGTTTAGAAGCTGGCCCTTTAAGATTCAAAGTCAACATTCTCCATGAATGGCTGGCCCAGCATTTAAGTGGTTTATTACTCTTTTTAAAGAGGTTATCACTTTTGAAAAGTTAATTTATTTATTTTTAATTGACAAACAATAACTGGGCATATTTATGGGGTACAATGTGATATTTTGATCTATATATACATTTTACAGTCAGTCAAGCTTATTGAAATAGTCATTGTCTTACCAATTTATCTGTTTTATGCTGACAGCATTAAAATCTATTTTAGCAATTTTGAAATATGCAATACATTATTGTTAACTGTGGCTATCATGCAGTGCAATAGATCACTAAGCCTCAATCCTAAATCCAGCTGAAACTTTGTACCCTTTGACCAACATTTTCCCTTTCCCCATCCCACTTCCTCCTCTGTGGCCTCTGGCAGGTCATCTTTTTAGTAATGTTATTAAGTCCTCCTATGTGACATGAAATAGATTTTTCTGTTTAATTAAATAGTTTTATTAATTGAAAGTTATCTTCTTTGCCACACTGGAAATATTAGTCTCAATTAATTGTGCTGTTTTGAAAAGTGCATTTGTTTGGCATCTGGGGAAGAGCTGGGTTTGCAGCCTCGCTCTATCATTCATTAGCCCTGTGTCCCAGGACAACCCTCTTGGCCCCTTGGAGCCAAGAGGAGTAGAATGTTGTGAGGAGTAGAACAGGAAAGTGAGAAATGTGCCAAATGTGTAGCAAACAATAAACAAATGGCAGATTTTATTTGTGTTCATATAAACATTTTTCTGGACATAATTGAATCATCTCTGATGGTGGAGATCCTTTTTAAACCTTCCTTTTCATTAACTCAGTATCTGATTTCACCTTCCAACCCCTCTCAGCTAATCCTCAAGCTCTTAGTTTGCATCTCTCACTTTGAGCCAGATTCTGACTTTTTGATCACAACAACAGACAATTTAAGAAAATTATTTAGATTTAATTTATTAAGGGATTACATGTACCAGTACTAAGCCTAGCATGTCAGTCATGTCACCTGAAGTGTATACAATGCTCAGAAATAAATATTACCTTTACTTTAGATATGTGCCAAGTAGATATGCTGTGTTAAGGTTTGGACACAGAGCTTTAAAAGGTCAAGCTGTTATCCAGTGAGCTGTGAAGGAGACGGAACCTGAACTCACAGTTTTAACCTGGGCTCTCTATCTCTAAGCCAGGACTCTGGAGGGCATGTTGGCTCATACACAAAGGGTGAAATGGACATTATGCAGATAATCTTCTCGCATTTATATTTAGAAAGCAAGTAGGATTGCAGACTTTCTTTGTCATTGGTTTTTATTGTTCCTGGCTTTCCTCTTCCTCTGTCTTGGCACACAGGAATGAAATGCATAGGGGTTTGAGAACTGCAGTCTAGGCCGTCTCCTGGGTCCTTTAGCTTTGCCTTATTACTGAAGGGCTGGAAGGTGTCAGGCTGAATGCTGCCCACGAATATACTACTGTCTCCCCTAATGTGGCTTCCCAGTCATTCTGGCCTGTTGCTATGCAAAAGGCACTTTTTAACCTTATTTGAGTGAATTTTCAGAAAGACATTATGACTTATTGAGAATGACATGTACAGGCACTTCATTCAATTCATACAGGAGATCCCTAAGAAGGTAAATTTGATGAGTGAATTTTATTCACTACCTCCTCTAATACAGACCCAAAACAGGCTATTGATCTGACATGGGCTAATTGCAGCAAAGTCCTTTGAAGGTAGAAAGATCTTGGTGTACAAGAACTAGGAGTTCAGCAAATTTGACTATTGAAGTTAGTGATAGCTTGTGGAAATCTTTTGGAAATCATTAGAAATGATACAGAAGTAGCCCTCAGTAGAACTTTTAAATTAATAAGCCATCATTTAACTCATTTCACCTACTTAACAAGTCAAGATTAGCATAAAGGAGTCTTCAGGAATCTGGCTCCAAATTTGGAATCTGAAGACTTGGACCTAAAAGTTAGTTTTGCCTTTTATCTGTTGTTTGGACACAAACAAGTAGTTTCATGTCTTGGTTCAGAAACTTAAAGTTACTGGAGAAAATAATGGGTAATTCTGGGACTGTATGTGCTGGTATTCCTAGCAGAGGGCAGCAGAACAGTTCATTAAGTAGGAGTATCATTGAACACATTTATATGTTAGGCTCTTGGTCAGGGGTCATGGGTGTATCAGTGGACCAGATGGCTGAGTTCTTTGCTCTTTTGGCATTTTAATTTTAGAGGAGGTAGACTGGGGAAGCACAAGAATAATCAAGATACTGTGGCCTCTCTGTATCTGTGGGCTTTGCATCTGAATTTAATCAACTGTGGATCCAAAATATTTGGAAAAAATCACATCTGTACTGAATATGCACAGATTTTTCTTGTCATTGTTACCTAGACAGTACAGTAATTTCCATGTTGTTAGTATTTACATGGCATTAGATGTCATAAGTACTCTAGCAATGATTTAAAGTATACGGGAGGGAGGAAGAAAATGGTGGGTTGAGGTTGTGGTTTTTGGTCCAAGTTCCCAAACCCCATTCCCATTAACAGGGGCTCAAACAGCACCAAGAAATGAATGTACACCTGAGCATTGTGGGAACTCAGCCTCAGACATCTAGAGAAACATGGAGTTGCACAGAAATGTGGTAATTTTGGGTTTCTTTCAGGAAAATTGAAAGAGCTCCCAGGACTCCTGCCCAGAGCTTCCCAGCTGTTGCACAGGCCCAGGCCTCTGGTCTTTTGCAAGCAAGCACTCAGGACACCCCAAGGGCCCCCACCCTGAGCTGCCCAGCCACAGCACATACCCACCAGATGCAGATATATTATGCCTATCTCCATTGCCAAGGATTCCAGGTCCCAGCACAGTGTTTAGGCAGACCCATTCTGGCTAGCCCCATGCCTCTGGGATCCCAGGACCCAGTGTTTCACCACCATCACTGTGCTTCAACAATCCAGAGGGCTATCCCACAACTCCAACAGGTTACAGATCCATGTCCTGGAGCCTTGATCCAAAAGTTGCAGTAAAACAAGGCTCCAGACAGAAACAGTTTTCTATAAGAAGGTGGTCATCAGAGGGGTAATGTCTGATCTAACCTTTTACCTGCAAGGAAAAGCCCCCAGAGATCTGCCTTGCTTCCCCACAGAGAACCTTACTTGAAAGATGCAGAAGAAGCTCTTAATAAATGAGGAAACAATTTAGAAAAGATTCACCTCAAATCCACAATTCAACTACCAAGGAACCCATGGTCAGGGAGTGGGATGAAAGCTTAGAAAAAATTATCAATGATCTAATCACTAAAAGGAACAATGAGTTAAAAGAAGATTTAATGAAGGAATAAAATGAGAAGAAAAACTCTATTATCAAAGAAATAGATATAGTGAAAAAGGAAGTAATGGAAATAAAATCTGCAGTCAATTACATCATAGGAACAATGGAAAAATTTAATAGTACACTAACCTCTATACAAAATAGAAGAAAAAACCTCTGACAATGAGGATTGATGGAGTAACATTGAGTGCATGGAGCATAAAGAAGAAGAAGAAGAAGAAGAAGAAGAGGAGGAGGAGGAGGAGGAGGAGGAGGAAGAAGGAGAAGAGGAAGAAGGAGAAGAGGAAGAAGGAGAAGAGGAAGAAGAAAAACTCATAGAGCATGAGCAAAATTTTCAAAATATATGAGATGAAATCAGAAGACACAATCTAAGAGTAATTGGGATAAAAACTCCAGGACAACTCGATTGCTATGAGGTGCGTTTTGGGGATAATCATCACTGGAACACAGTGCAGGTTTGGGGAGTTGTTTGGATGATCAGAGATTTGGGAGCAACAAGTGGAAAAGAAGGGTTATACCTATCCTGGCCAGGACACAGCAGCTGCAGCTGTGACAGCCATTAATCCGAATTGGCATCGGAGTCGGGGAGGAGACAAACCATAACCTGCGAGCTGATCTGCTGCTGAGAAGCCATGATCTATAAGAAATCATGCATTGGGCTCAACCAAAGACACCCCTGTGGCACCTCCACTGTGTAAGGGGAGAACTGGGACCCTAGCACCTAGTGACATACCTCTACTGCTTAGCTTCAACAATGCAGTGGACTTCCCAGCAACCTTACAAGGTGCCAAGTCTGAGTCCTGGAACCTTAACCCAAAAGCTGAAATAAAACAAGGCTCCAGGCAGAATAAGCTTTCTGGAAGGAAGTGGTCATCAGAGAGGTGGTATTTGACCCAACTCTTGAAGTATAAGGAAGAAGAACCCAGAGACTTGTCTTGCTTCCACACAGGGATCCCCAATTCAAAAATCTAGAAGAAGCTCTTCAAAGATGAGGAATCAAACTAGAAGAGGTTCACTTCAAGCCCACAACTCCCCTAGCAAAGAGTCCATGTCCAGGGATCAGGAGGAAAATCTAGAGCAAATTATCACAGAACTAAAAGAAGAATTAATGAAGGGAATAAATGAGAAAACTCAAGAGTTAAGAAACTCTATCATCAAAGAAATAGACATTCTCAAAAAGGAAGTAACAACTAAAATCTGCCGTCAGTGACATGAGAGGGACCATGGAAGAATTTAATCATAGACTAACTTCTGTAGAAAATAGAACCTCTGCTGTTGAAGAAAGAACTTCCGACAGTGAGGACAGGCTGAGCAAGCTTGAGTGCAGTGATGACAGAAAAGAAAAATAACTAAAAGAACATGATCAGAATTTTTAAAATGTCTGGGATGAAATGAGAAGAAACAATATAAGAGTAATTTGGGTACAAGAAGTAACTGAAACACAAATGAATGGTATGAGGAACATCCTCAAGAAAATTGTGAAAGAAAACTTTTCTCATATAAAAATAGAATCAGATATGCTTATCTAGGAAGCTTACAGAACACCCAAAAGACCTAATCAAATGAGAAACTCATCAAGACACATCATATTCAAAATGTACAACAGGGATATCAAGGAAAGGATATTAAAAGCAGCAAGGGAGAAATGCCAAATCACATTCAGAGGCAAACCAATAAGAACTTCCTCTGACTTTTTCACCCCAAACTCTGGAGGCAAGAAGGTCATGGAAAGAAATCTTTCAACATCTGAATGACCACAACATGCAGTCCAGAATGCTATACCTGGAAAACCTCAGCTTCAAATTTGATGGGGATGTAAGGACTTTTCATGATAAGATCAAATTGGCCACATTTGTGAACAGAAAACCAGCCTTACAAAGAATTCTCAAAGATACACTCCAGACAGAAGAATAAGTAATCAATACCCCAAACCCACAAACAGAGGAAATTCAATAAAAGTGTATCCTATCAATACCCAACCAAGACAGCACAGAACTTACTAATAATATGTAATGGCTACGATCCACATACACAGTTCCATTATAACACTGAATGTGAATGGTCTAAATGCACCACTCAGAAGACACAAGCTAGTAGCCTGGATCAAAAATCAAAATCCAATAATATGCTGCTTACAAGAGACCCCCCTAACAGTCAATGACACCCACAGATTAAGGGTGAAAGGATGGAAAAAAATCTACCATGAGTACAGCCCAAGAAACAAGCTGGTGTTGCAATAATTATATCTGACAAAGTATATTTCAAACATAAATTAATCGAAGAGATAAAGAAGGCCACTGCCTAGTAGTAAAGGGAATCCTACAACAGGAAGAAATAACCACAGTAAATATATACTTTGCAAATAGCAGTGCTCTCAACTATGTGAATAAATTACTTCATGACATAAAACCACTTGTAGACCTCAACAAGTGTATTGAAGGAGTATTGAAGTGGGAGACTTCAATACTCCTCTGTCACCAATAGACAGATCATCAACAGAAAAAATCAATACAGAAATCTCCAGCGTAAACAACTCTATAAATCAAATGGACTTAACAGACATATATAGAATATTCCACCCCAAATCAGTGGAATACATCTTCTTCTCAGCAGAACATTGATCCTTCTCCAAAATAGATCATATTCTGGCTCACAAAGGAAATCTTAGCAAATATATAAAAGTAGACATTATTCCATGTTAAATGAAGAATGGATTCAAGAAGACATGAGAGCAGAAATAAAAAAATTTTTGGAAGAGAATGAGAATGAAGACACAACATATTGAAACCTCTGAGACAGCATGAAAGCATTCCTAAGGGAAAAATTTATAGCACTGACTGCCCACATTAAAAATGAAGAGACATCCCAAATAAATAAGCTTATGCTCCATCTCAAAACTCTTTAAAAGGAAGAACAATCTAACCCCAAAGCCAGCAGAAGACAGGAAATAACCAAGATCAGAGCTTAAATCAATGAAATTGAGAACAAAACTGCAATAAAAAGAATTGATAAAACAAAGAGCTGGTACTTTGAAAAAATATATAAGATAGGTAGATCCCTAGCCAATCTCACTAAAAGAAGGTGAGAAATGAAGCAAATCAATAAACTCACCAATGAAAAGGGAGCTATCATCACGGACCCCATGGAAATCCAACAAATTATAAGATCATATTTCAAAAAACTATACTCATCCAAATTAGATAATATGGAAGACATGGACAAACTTAAACATATAAAATTTAGACACATAAAACTTAGACACATAAAATTTCCCTAAATTAATACAGGTCGATACTGAATTCCTAAACAGCCCAATAACAGGCACTGAAATCCATACAGTATAAAAGTCTACTAAAGAAGAAAAGCCCAGGACCTGATGATTTCCCCACTGACTTTTACCACACTTTTGAGGAGGACCTCTCCTTATTAAGTTATTCTAAGAAATTGAAAAGGAGGGAACTCTCCCAAACACTTTTTTATGAAGCAACCATAACTCTGATACCAAACCCCAACAAGGACACATCAAAGAAAAGAAAACTACAGACCAATATCCCAGATGAACTTGGATGCAAAAATTCTTAATAAAGTCCTAGCAAACCGTATTCAAAAATATATCAAAAAGATAATTCATTATGATCAAGTGGGCTTCATCTCAGATATGCAAGTCTGGTTCAACATAGGCATAACTTTTAATGTAAATCATCACTTAAACAAAATTAAGGACAAAAACCATATTATCATTTCAATTGATGCAGAAAAGACCTTTGATAGAATTCAGCACCCTTTTATGCTCAAAATTAGAGCATAGGCTATATATGTCAAACTCTCAGCTAGTATTATACTAAATGGAGAAAAGCTGAAAGCATTTCCACTAAACTCAGGAACAAGACAAGGCTGTCCACTCTCACCACTTTTATTCAATATTGTTCTTGAGACCCTAGCTGGAGCAATAAGGCAAGAAAATGAAATCAAAAGGATAATAATAGGAAGAGAGGAAGTCAAACTCTCCTTTTTTGCTGACAAGAAGATTCATTATCTGGAAGATCCAAAAAACTCCACCAGACAACTACTTGAACTTATAAACAGATTTAGCAAAGTAGCAGGCTACAAGATCAATATCCATAAATCAATAGCTTTCCTATACACCAACAATAATAGGTCAGAAGAAGAAATCAGGAAATCAGTCCCATTCACGAAATCCTCGAAAATAATAAAATACCTGGGAATTAGCTAACAAGGGAAGTCAAAGACCTCTACAATGAAACTTATTGGACACTGAAGAATGAAATTCTGGATAACCCGAGAAGATGGAAAGATGTTTCATGTTCTTGGTTAGGCAGAGTTAATATAATAAAAATGGCCATTCTGCCAAAAACTCCATATAGATTCAATGCAATCCCCATCAAGATACCAATGTCTTTCATTACAGATATAGAAAAAGCAATTCTCAAATTCATTTGGAACAATAAGAAACCCAGAATAGCAAAAACATTACTAAGCAAGAAAGATGAAACTGATGGTTTTGCTATATCAGATCTAATACTATAGAGCTATAATAAAAAACAGCATGGTGCTGGTATCAAGATAGGAATGAAGACCAAAGGAATAGAACAGAAGACCCTGAAATAAACCCACAAATCTTTAAACATGTGATCTTTGACAAAGGGGAACAAAAGACAACATGGAGGAGAGCAGCCTGTTTAACAAATGGTGCTGGAAAAACTGGACAGCTACTTGCAGAAAGTTGAAATTATACCCTTCTCTTTTACCTTGCATGGAAATCAGATCAAAATGGGTCAAGGAACTAGGAATTAAATCAGCTACCTTGCAACTGCTGGAAGATAAGTTAGGACCAACACTTCAGCATTTGGGAGTAGGCAAAGACTTTCTCAACATGTCTCCTAAAGTGAAAGTAGAAAGTAAAAAAACAGTTAATGGGATGTCATAAAACTAAAAGCTTTTGCACTGCCAAGGAAATAATCAAAATTGTCAAGAGACTTCCTACAGAAAGGGAGATAATCATGGCCTGTGATTTTTTCTGACAGGGGACTAATATCCAGAATTTACAAAATCCTCAAAAATCTCAATCTCAGAAACACTAACAATCCAATCAATCAATGGGCTAAAGAGCTAAATAGAAACTTCTCAACAGAGGACATTGAACAAGCCAATGAATACATGAGAAAGTGCTCTAAATCACTAGCAATCAGAGAAATGCAAATGAAAACTACATTAAGATTTCATCTCATGCCAGTCAGATTGGCAGAAATGAAGACTATAAACAGTAATAGATGCTGGAAGGGTTGCAGAGAGATAACAACACTAGCACACTGTTGGTGGAACTGCAATGTGGAGCCCCTCTGGAAAGCAATGTGGAGAATCCTTAAAAAATTAGGGATGAACCCATATGATCCAGCTATCCCTCTTCTTAGTATTTTTCCAAGGGTGTTGGAATCAGCACATTATAGCAACACAGCAATATCCATGTTCATAGCAGTTCAATATACAATAGCTAAATTATGGAACTAACCCATAAGCCTCTCACTAGATGAATGGATATAAAAACTGTGGATCCATATATCCATGTATATGGATATATAGAAATCCATTGTATATATATACTATGGATTTCTACTCAGCAATTAGAAACAATGATATTATAGTCTTTGAAGGTAAATGGATGGCAATGGAAGAAATCATGTTGAGTGATTAGGCTAACCCATAGAGTCAAGAGTCGGATGTTTTCACTCATCTGTGGAGGCTGGAGCTAGACTGAGGTCTGTGTGAAAGGTGGTCAACCCTATGTATTAGACCCAACAAAGGCGTAGTAACACATAACCTAGGACATTCATAGAGATGTATTGGGAAGGAGAGGGGAAAAGGCAGGTGGGGAGGGGTAAGGGTGGGAGAATAGGCTGGCATTTAGGGAATAAATCTAATTTAAGAATATATATATATATATATATATATCATATTGTTACTATGGATGCATTTTTGATTGTACAATAACTATATTTCTTAATAAAAAAGTAATTGGGATCCAAGAAGAAACCTAAATGCAAATGAATGGCATAAAGAACATTCTTTATGAAATAAGGAAAATTTTGCTCATATTAGAATAGAGTCAGATATGTTCATCCAGGAAACCTATAGACCACCTAATAGGTCTAATTAAATAAGTAGCTCACCAAGACACATCATATTCAAAATGTGTATCAAGGAAATGAGGAAAAGACTATTAAAAGCCATAAGAGAGATACACCAAATCATATTCAGAGACAAACCAATGAGGTTCACCTCAGGCTATTCAACACAGACCACAGAAGCAAGAAGATCCTGGAAGGATGTATTTCAATCTGTGAATGACCACAGCCTACAGCTGAGAATACTATATACAGCAAAACTCAGCTTCACATTTGAAGGGGAAATAAGAACAATTCACAATAACATAAAATTTGGAGCATTCATGAGCAGAAAATCAGCATAACAAAGAATTCCCAAAGATAAACTCCAGATAAAAAAAAACAAGCAAATAATCCTCAAAACCCAGAAACAATAAAACCCAGAATTCAATAAAAGTACATGCTATCAAAAGATAACCAATACAGCACAGAACTATGAACCACAACCACATAACTCTCCTAACACTGAATGTGAATGGTCTCAATGCACCAATCAAAAGACACAGATTAGCAGATTGCATCAAAACACGAAATCCAACAATATGCTGCTTACAGGAGACCTGTCTTACAGCCAAAGACATCCACAGATTGAGTGTGGAAGCATAGAAAAAATCCACCAGGCTTATGGCCCAAGAAAACAAGCTGGTGTTTTAATATTTGTATCAGACAAAGTAGATTTCTACCAAAATTTAATCAGAACAGAAAAAGAAAGTCACTACATCATAGTATAGGCAACAACATATCAGGAAAATATAACTTTATTATGTATTTATGCACCAAACAGCAATACTCACAAGTATGTGTAAAAAATACTCCATGACATAAAATCACATGTGGACCCCAACACAATAATACTGGGAGACTTTAATACTCCTTTATCACCAATAGAAAGATCATCAATGCAAAAAAAATAAATAGAGATCTCCAGTCTAAACAACTCCGTAAATCAAATGGACTTAACAGACATCTATAGAATATTCCACCCCAAATTGGCTGAATATATCTTCTTCTCAGCAGCACATGGATCCTTTTCCAAAATAGATCATATTCTAGTTTGCAAAGGAAATCTCAGCATATATAAAAGGTAGATTATCCCATATATCCTATCAGACCATGATGCCATGACCCTAGCTATTAACAGCAAAAATTATAACAGAAAATACATAGATACACGGAGATTGAATAGTACTCCATTAAATGAAGAATGGCTCTAAGAAGACATGAGAGAAGAAATCAAGAAATTCTTGGAAATGGATGGGAATGAAGACACAACATATTTAAATCTCCGAGACTGCATGAAAGCATTCTTAAAGGCAAAATTTATAGCACTGAATGCCTACATTAAATATCAAGAGAAATCCTGAAGAAATAAACTGATGCTCCATCATATTTCCCACAAAAGGAAGAATAATCTAAATTCCAAAGTCAGCAGAAAGCAGGAAATAATCAAGATCAGAGCTGAAATCAATGAAATCAAGAAAAAAAATATGAAGAATTAACAAAACAAAGAACTGGTTCTTTGAAAAATTCAAAAAATAATTCCTAGGTAATCTCACTAAAATAAGAAATTAAATGAAGCAAATCAACAAAACCACCAATGAAAACTGAGCAATCATCACTGATCCCACAAAAATCCAAATTATTATCATAACTTATTTTAAAAAGCATTACTCTTCTAAATTAAATAATCTGGAAGATGTGAACAAATTTCTAGACACATACAACATTCCCAAATTGATGCAGGATGATATTGAAAGCCTAAACAGCCTAATAACAGGCACCAAAATCCATATAGGAATTAAAAGCCTTCCAAAGAAGAAAAGCACAGGACCTGATGGATTCCCTGCTGAATTCTACCACACCTGTAAGGAGAAGCTAACACCTCTCCTTATTAAGCTATTCCAAGAAATTAAAAAGGAGGAAACTCCCCCAAACATTTTTTTTATGAAGCAAACATAGTCCTGATACCAAATCACAACAAAGACACATCAAGAAAGAAAACTACAGGCCAATATCCTGATGAACATCAATGCAAAATCCTTAATAAAGTTCTAGCAAACTGCATTCAAACACATATCAAGAAGATAATTCATCATGATCAAGTGGGCTTCAATCCTTGAATGCAAGGCTAGTTCAACATATGAAAATCAGTAAATGTGATTCATCACTTAAGCAGGATTAATGACAAAAACCATATGATCATCTTATTTGATGCAGAAAAGGCCTTTGAAAAATCCAGCACCCATTTATGCTCAAAACTCTGGAGGAGATAGGGACCAAATGAATGTCTTTCAGCTATATGAAGGAGAAACCCTCAGCTAGTATAATATTTAACAGAATAAAGCTGAAAGCATTTCCACTAAAATTGGGAAAAAGATAAGGATTCCTGCTGTCACCACTCTTAATCAATATAGTCCTCAAGACCTTAGCTGGAACAAACAGGTAAGAGAAGAAAATCATAGGGATAGGATAGGAAGAGAGGAAAACAAACTCCATTTTTGCTGAAGATATGATCCTACATCTAGAAGACCCCTCACCCCCCCACAAAAAAAAGAAAACTCCACCAGAAATCAGCTTGAGCTTATAAACAGATTTAGCAAAGTGTCAGATTACAAGATCAACACCTATAAATCATTAACTTTCCCATATGCTAACAATATTAGGGCAGAAGAAGAAATCAGAAAATCAGTACCATTCACAATATCCTCAAAAAGAATAAAATACCTAGGAATTAATCTAACAAGGGAAGTAAAAGTCCTCTACAATGAAAATGATTGAACATTGAAGAAGAATTGAAAAGATGGCAAGATGTTCCATGCTCTTGGTTAGAAAGAATTAATATAATTAAAAAGGCCATTTTGCCAAAAGCACTACACAGATTCAATGAATTCCCCTTCAAGATACCAATGTCATTCTTTACAGATATAGAAAAATCAATTCTCAAATTCATTTGGAATAATAAGAAATCTAGAATAGCAAAAACATTACTAAGCAAGAAAAAGGAAACAGATGGTTTCACAATACCATATCTAAAATTATGCTATGGAGCTATAGTAACAAAAACAACATAATATTGGTCACATAGGCATGAAGACCAATGGAAGAGAAGGCTTGGAGAAAAACCCACAAATATTTAAACATCTGATCTTTGACAAAGGGGGTCAAAATATAACATGAAGAAAGACAGTCTATTCAACAAACGGTGCTGGAAAAACTGGACAGCCATGTGCAGGAAGTTGAATTAGATAATTATCTCTCACCTTGCACAAAAATCAAATCAGGGGTTGGGGATTTAACTCAGTGGAAGAGCTCTTGCCTAGCACGTGCAAAGCCCCAAGTTTGGTCCTAAGCCCTGAAAAAAAAAAAACTCAAATCAAAATGGGTCAAGGAAGTGGGAATTAAACCAGCTACCATACAACTGCTATAAGAAAAATTAGGACCAACACTCCATCATATGGAAGTAGGCATTGACTTTCTCAACAAGACTCCCAAAGTGAAAGAATTAAAATCAAGAATCAATGTATGGGGTGCCATTAAACTAAAAAGCTTTTGCTCAGCCAAAGAATTGGTCAAGAGAAAACCTACAGAATGGTAGACAATCATGGCCTGTGATTCCTCAGACAGGGAACTAATACCCCAAATATAAAAAGAACTCAAAAAAACTTAATACCAGAAACACAAACAATCCAATCAATAATGGACCAGAGAGCTAAACAGAAACTTCTAAATAGAGGAAATCAAGAAACTCAATGAATACATGAGAAAGTGTTAAGTCCCTAGTAATCAGAGAAATGCAAATCAAAACTACATTAAGACATCACCTCACTTCATTCAGAATGGCAAAGATGAAGAATATAAACAACAAGAGATGCTAAAGGAATTGCGGGGACATAGGAACACTACAGACTGGTACAGGAACTCTGGAAAGTAGTGTGAATACACCTTAAAAAATTAGGGATGAATCCACCATATTACCCACCTATCCCTCTTCTGGGTATTTTCCCAGAAGAACTAGAATCAGCACATTATAGTGACACAGCAAAATCAGTGTTTATAGCAGCTCAACTTAAAATAGCTAAATTACGGACTCAAACCACATGCCCTTCATTGGATGATTAGCTCCAAAAGGTGTGGTATATATTTATGTGGCGTTCCAATCAGCTATTAGAAATGATATTACAGCCTTTGAAGGTAAATTGATGGCAATGGAAGAAATTATGCTGATTGAAATTAGTCAAACCCAGAGTCGAGGGTCAAATGTTTTCCCTCATTTGTGAGGGCTAGTGCAAAACCCAGGCTTTGGTTAAAGGTAGTCAAGCTCATATACCAGACTCACCAAAGTTGGATCATGTGCATATCATATTGTTACTATAACTCCTCAATAAAATTTTAAAAAGCATACGGGAGGATGTGCACAGGTTTTATGCAAATACTTTGTCATTTTATATAAGGGATATGGGCATCTACAGAGTTTTGTATCCTCTGGGATCCTGGAATCATACCCCCAAAGATGCCAAGAAAGGATTGTACTTTCAAACAGTGATTAGTATCATGAGTAAAATAAAACACCAATTGCAGTCTCTTTTTTGGAGTCTTATCAAAGCTCTTGTCTTTATGTGCCATGTCTATGTGATGACCAGTGACATGTCTTTTTGGATCAAAATTTAACATACTCTGAACTAAACATATTGTTTTTCCCTAGCAAATATTCTGTCTCCCATATCAGTTATTAAAAGCTTCCTCCTGATCCACTCATTTGCAAGATCTCAAGACTTCCTTTCTCTCCTATCGCCCATCCAAATGATCAGGAAGCCTTGTTATTATCTTGATTTTTAAAATGTGTCTAGAATCAGGCACTTCTTACTACCTCCACTGCTGCCACTCCAGGTCTTGGATAACATCATTTTTTAAACCCGAATTACTGCAATGTTCTTTATGGATTCTTTTGCTTTCATACCAAATTGTTTAAAGCCTAGACTCAACAAGGAAATTAGATGATCATATCATTCCTCTTCTCAAAATCCTTCATTGACTTTCTGTATCTGTAGATTCATAATTTAATCAATCAATCCAATCACAAATCAAACTCAGGCTATAAGGTCCTACATGGTTTGGATCCCCATTTCTGCTTGGATGTCATCTACCTTAACTTATTCTGTTCCAGCCATATTGACTTCCTTACTATGCTTTGAGTATATAGAATATGCCCTACCTCAGGGCCTTTGTGCTGACTATCCCCTCTGCTAAGATTGCTCCTGTTTCATCTATCTCCCTTAATTTCTTTTAGAGCATCACCTGCACTTTTGTAACTAAAATTTTAAACTGCTGCTACCTGTCTTCCAAAATCCCTATCCCACTTATGTACTCTATTTTTATCACTTTCTTTTACTGAAAAATTCAAATGTATATAAGTGTAAAGTATAATGAAACCCCAAATATGCATCACCCAAATAACACTTAACCATTGCTCCTAGGGGAAATACAGAATTGGGTTTGGCTGAGCCCTAGGTCACAACACTTCCACTAACAGATCAACTACACCCTTGTTTTATGTGGTTTTCTACATACGTGCATCTTATTTAATGTATATTGTTAACTCATTAACGATGAACTCACAGACAAAAGCACAGTGGTGTCCATTAAGCGTAACAGCTTCTCCTTCTGCTAAGGAGCATTAGACAACCCACAGCACTATGGTTGGGGTCCATTTTAAACAGTGAAATCACCAACAAAAATTATAAAAATGCAAAATATGTGCACTAAAAAGACTGTGAAAAAGACATTTGTATGAGAGCTGACAAGGAGGAAGAGTGCTACCCTGCCGAGCCCCAGCTGGGAATGGGTACTTCCAGAGACTTGAGCTCTTTGCCTCACTGCGCATGCCCTTTGGTGACTGGGTGAGTGCTTAGAGTGTCAACTTTAAGATTCCAAATAAAGTTTAGCAAATTGGCAAATTTATAAATACAGAATTTGGAAGTACAGAAAATTTTATTAATTAATTTATTTATTTTCTACTTCTAACAGATTCTTTAAAAAACTTAATCACAATATTATTATTTCACCAAAATTGCTTAATTTTACCAAATATCCAGTCATTTTCCCAAATTTTGTTTCATTTCTCAGATCTCTTTTGTTCTATGGATTCCTATTCACTCCTCTCTCTCTGTTTTTCATTTTCGTCTTGGAATCCTTGATTGAAGAAACTCATCATTTGTTTCCCAGTGGCTTTTGCTGATCATCCATCTAGTGTTATCTGATACGGACCTCTATGTCCTGCATAGTGATAGATCTGGAGGCTTGTTCTGATTTAGGGTTTATTTATTATTATTTCTGGGCAAGGCTACTTTACAGGCTGTGTTTCACACCTCCTTCAGAGAGCACATAATGTCTTTCAGTCATACGAATCACCACTGATGATCATTTTCTAAATCAGTGGTTCTCTAGCAGGGACAATCCTTTCCCTGCAGGGAACATTTAACAGTATCTGGAGACATTTACTGATGTCAGTAGATGGGGGCCAGGGAAACTGCTAAATAGTCTACCATTAGGGCTCAGAACATGAATCCCTGAAGCACAGTGCCTTGGTACACTGTGTACTTTGAACTTTCTCCCATCCGTGTATCTCCTGCCTATCTTTCTCCTCAAAACAAATCACAGAAGCCAGCATTCCTCTTCCCCAAGGTAGGTCATAGAAACTAGAATTCCCCTCTCCCAAAGTAAGTCATAAAACCCTAAAAAGGTTACTCTCTACCTTCTCCCTTGAAGGCCCTCTTTACAGAGAATCCTACCCCCTACCTGGAGAGAGACAGGCCTTGCTGGATTCCCTCCTCGGCCTATTGCCATTATATTAGACCATTCTTTTCCAAACACATTTCTATATGGCTGTCTGTTATTCATTGAATTAGAACATAAAAATACACACTTTTCCCCTGAGTCTTTGGGTCTTTATTTCTGAAGGCTCCTGCGTCACTTAAAATTTTAAATAAATAAATAAATCTGTTATACTTTTCTCTCGATAACCTGTCTTTTGCCATAGCAGTTTTGTCTTTGATCATTTTGATGGATAAGGAAATGTATCACACCTTTCCACTCTTACATTACAATGTATAGGTCAGCACAACCATCACAACAAGGAATTTCCACAATATTGGAAAATGGTGAAAGTCTAATTTCATCATTTCTGTTTCATTGATTAACTGAAATACTTTTATGAAGAGAAAATTTCTCTTAAAGTTTAATGACAATCTTCTATAATCTTGAGGTTCAAATCATATGGAAGTGGCAGGATTTAAGCATGGTGATGTTTGTAAGTGTCCCAGCTGGGGCCAATAAGAGCCTATTCAAGTAAGTGTCCATCCGGGTCTTTCTTGCCCTCTCCTTCCACTCTTTCTCTTTTTTCTTTTTTTTAAAACAAAGTTCTATCTTTTAACTAAACATATAACAATGTATTTATTATATGTTATATGTTTCCCTTCACTAAAGTAGGAATACAAAAGGCAAAATTGAGAAGACAAAAAAACCAAACTGTTTTTGAGGAAATGTCTGGGAATAACCATTATGCAAAGACAATCTTCTCAGTCTGTAGAAACACATACAACTAAAGCCGGGATGAAACAAATTGTGAAATATGCATGAAAATGGGATAAAAATACAGCTTACTTCTCCAAGTGGTAATTGATTAAAAGAAGAACTTTTTGATCTGGCTTTTGCCCAGTAATGACCTAACTGAAAATCTCACCACATGAAATACAAAATTCAGGAGAGTAGGAAGCAGGAAAGAGAATGACTGAAAAAGATGCAGGACTGCAAGATCATGAATGGTGCTGGAGATTAAAAACAAGGAGAAATGGAAGGTAGAGAATGAATGAAACACTTGGCTGGATTTTAGTCAGCGTGTAGCTGCTGATTCTGACTCTGGAGGGTAAATCATCTAGCCATCTTCCTAATCAGTACTGTGAGATGGGGGACCAAATTGATTGAACGGTACATGAAACACAGACTGGGAGAAGCCACTAAGACGTAGACACCATGACTCCTCATTTACTCTGTGTTACATTTTGGTCACTTGAAATAAAAATACAGCAGTGAGGAACTTTTCTTTTTTCCTTCCCCCATACCCTAGTGTCTCCTTGGGTAGCAGACCCGGCTAACACTTGTCTTCTTTTACAATGCTTCTGCAAGGTTTTTTAACCTGGCACCACATTGGTAACTTTTCGGTTTGTTTATCCTATATTTTACGTTTGGAAAATTATGTGTTAGGCAAGAATAGCATACAAATCTTCTTTCTAAAGTGTTAGCAAGGGCTGTAGATGCAGTTACAGACCAACACCGGACCTCTTGCTTCTCCACACTGAGAACAGGAGATTAGGTAAGCTTTCAGGAAAATGAGATAAGTGCAAATGATGAAATAAGATAGCATTCCTGAGGAACTTTCTGGGAGCGGTGAAGTTCTCAGTTGAAGACAGGGTGAGATACCAAGTCTGAAGTGTATGTACACTTTAAAAATGTGGCATGTGTCTCTGTACAAAAGGTCACTTCGAGGAGCATAATTGTAGCTTGGAGAGAGGGTAAGAGTTCTATGTATAAAGGTCCAGGACAGGTAGAGGAGAAGGTGAATGAGATAGAATAGAAACAAACCTCCTAGGCCCGATGCTGACTTAGGGGACAAGCAAGTGACTTGCAAAATGACAACAAGAACACAAGTTCATCCCAAAGTCAATCTCATTTCTTTTGTTTCTTGGACAGACACTGCTAACATGATTCATAACTTGGCTTAGAAACAGTCACCCGTCTGAAGGTGTCATGAGCAACATTGCTGTATGCCTCCTGCATGACATTCCTTCTGTGAAAAATAAGCAATTGCATTTCCTTTCTGCAGTTACCCCCCTTCTTCTTGGCCCATTGTATTTCCTGAAATGACCTCACTGATTCAATGGAAACATTTTGTGGATACAAATATGTCTTTAATGTCCTCTGACTGCCAAATCTAAAGATATGAATGCTGTTAGGGTCTCTATCTAGGTCACCCATTTTTATTATGACTGATCCCTGTCCAATTTCTTTAATAAAAGATCACAGTCAGGAGACTGATTGGAATGAAAGAGCAATATTAATATGCACTGATGTTATCAGAGTCTATCCCAGAGCCTGGTGTGAAGGGATGACTCACTATTATGGGTGATGAATGAATGAATTCACACATTACCAGTTCCTCACATAAGACCTGTACCTGCTTTCCAAGGACTAACAGTGGATGCAAGAAACAGACAGGTTAGTACAACCTGGTATTTTCAACATGGTATTACAAGTGCTTCGTTCTATTGTTACTGGTATGTGTAGAATTTAACAAGAACTTACAGAAGTGGCATTTAGTCCAAACAGGAGGGCGTTGTGTTAGTTTTCTGTGGCTGCCGTAACAAATTACCACAAACAGTGGCTTAAGAGAACTCAAATTTATTCTCTTATAGTTTGGTAGCTCAGGAGTTTGGCGGAGATCTTGTGGGGCTAAAAATTAAGGTGTGACGAGGACAACATTCCTTTCTGGACGCTCCAAGAGAACCATTTTCTTGTTTGTTTTCCAGTTACTAGAGGTTGCCCACTTTTTTGTTTTTTTTTTTTGGTTCCGTGTTCCCATCTGCCATTTCCAAAGCCAGCAACATTTCATCTCTATAACCTTTCTTCCTTAGGCCAGTCTCCCTTTAGCCACAGCGGAAAAACAGCTAGGGACTCAAGGACCCATGCAATTAATGTGGACCCATAAGAAAAACACAGGATAATTTCCCTAACTCAAGACATTAACTTAATCACACTTGCAAATTTCCTGTTGTCAAGTAGGGTAACTTATTCTCAGGTTCAAAGGATTAAGATATGGACATCTTTGCGAGCCTACTGTCCTGTCAACTGTAGTAACTAAAATTGAAATGAAGAAAAGCCTTCCTAAGAGGGGGGGAACATTTCCTTTTGAGTCTTGAAGTCTAAACTGATGTTCTTGAGGTGAATTGGGATAGGGGAAAGAAGTAGGGAAGGGGCTCTTGATCAAATAGGAATCTCAGGTTAGATGGGGACAAAATGTTTTGAGGCCAGTATGTGACATGACACAGAGAGAATTGGTGTTTATCTGGTATTTCAAAAGGTATATGGGTATGTCCTATTGCTTTGAAAAGCACTTACATAGCCAAGAGTTTGCTATTCTTAAATTATTGTTATTTAGTTAGCAGCCTAATAAGAGAGGTAAGTGGCATCATTAATGATAATATAATTTGTTATTTATTTGATTTTTACTTTCAAACTAGTGGCTGCTAGCCAGCACAAATGATGAGGGTGTGATCATGACAGGATGGGAAAATCAGAGGGAAAGAACAACTGGAATTATAATGAGAGAGATGATATGGCTTCTCAGTTAATTGTAGGAGAAACTAGTAGGCTGTGAACTTGAGCTACATTGGATTGTCATCTCATAGTCTCATAAATGAACACTTACGTTTGCTATATAACAATAAGATTTTATTTTATAGAAGCTTTTCAACTTTGAGATTTTGAGGTTAAATGCAAAAGTGCTAATAAATGCCTTCTTAAGAAGACCTGGTAGAATAGACTCTGGTCTTTGGTCTGTGAAAGCATCCTTAACGTTCTTCAGATTTGGTGTATACTAAAGAATAAGGAAATATTTGGAGTAAAAAAGCTTCCAACACAGAATCCTATACCAAGTGAAAACATCTCTCAGGAATGAAGTGAAATAAAAACATTTTCAAATAAAGGAAAACCATAAGACCTGCTCTGAAAGAACCAGAAAAAAAATCTTCATTTAGAAGGGAAATGATATCAGAAGGAAAGTTGGACCAACAGGAATGAGGAAAGAGGAACAGAGATGGTAAACATAGTAGATTATACGACTCTTCATGAATTCCTTACATACATTTGATTATTGAAAGCAAAAACTAGAACATTGTCATATGAAGTTTTCAATATGTGCAAATATAATATGTAAATGATTATAAATGGGAGGATAAGGAGACCTGTATGGTATTAAGATGTTTATATTCCACTTGAAGTAGTAAAATACTAGTTCTATGTAGAATATTACAAGTGTATGTATATTGCAATCTCTAGAATAGCTATGAAGATTATAGTGAGATATATATATAGTGAGAACACTTCAGATATATTAAAGTTTAACACTAAAATGTTTTAATATCTCAAAAGGAAGCAGGGAATGGGAAATAAAGGAATGAGAAGTAGAGGAAATAAATAGAAAACTGTTGGGAACATGAGGCTCAGCTGGCTTGTAGAAGAA